>WMED01023615.1:0-11411 GCA_019650415.1 Pipa parva
AGATAGATAGATAGATAGATACAGATAGATAGATAGATAGATAGATAGATAGATAGAGTATAACATTTTCTGATTATTTGCAACATTACTGCACATTGATTTAAGAGAGCTTGAAATAACACAGAATAATTACACTCAGTCCTATAGAGAACCTCTTGTAAATGTTCCAAAATCATCTATGCCTGCTTACAGTATTTATTAGCTCATTTTTATACAATAATTTTAGGTTTGAACTTGCATTACTTGGTGGTAGGGGTGCACCGTGCTACATCTTTTAGTAAGTTATACATTTTAAAAATCTTGACAGTTTTTATCAGTGTGCAAGACTAAGTGCTCTTTAGCATCTAATATTAGATGACAAATCAACTCTTTCCTCTGATTTTCCTTTTGAAATGGAAATAGTTTTCTGGTCACTAAACATTCAGTCACATGATGAGAAACTAAGTGATTTACAACATGGTAAGTGATGACTTTGCCACAATGAAAATGTCCAGTATAGTCATAGTGATATAATGATGGACTCCATGAGGCGAGAGAGCAGTGCACTGGAGTGTGTTTATAAAAAGGTTTTCTGTTAGGAATGACAATGAGAGTTAAAGTTGAAGCGCTAGCTCAATCCTGCAGCAGAGGCTCATGAATGAGATATTCAGTCATTTTTTTTTTTTTTTTTTATTTAGCAATAAAGGTTTGAATCAGGTCTGGCTTTCTTTTCAAAGATTTCCTTAATGTCTAGAGAATCAAAGAAGGTTATATATCTAGAATAAAATGTAGTTGTTCTGAGACAAAGGTAAAGTATTGGAAGCATATGCATAAAGTAAAGAAAAAAGCAGTGCATAATGTTTAGCAATACATAAATACCTTTACATCTAAGTAAAAGCATCTCCCGAATTCACAAACCTGAACAAACAGTCCATTCAATATAATGGTGCACTTGTGTTTCAAAATGTAAATAAATATTTAGAAATGAGAAACACGTGGGATTTGAAGGACAAAGAACCTCTTCCCTCTGACGATGGTATGAATATTCATAGGCACAAATCCTTTTTTGATGAGAAACTTGCTCTACAATTTTGGACAAAGAACTCAGGGAACTTTCTGTAGTTTACTGGACCAAATTTATTTTTTGTTCTAGGTGGCTTCACAGTAATATGCCTGTCGATAATTTTCATGGTGTTTGTACGACAGGTTGTATATAAATATGCATCAGACGCCTCAAATTTTTTTTTTAATACAGCTTGTGTGGCCTTAAACAACACATGGTGTTTGTGTGTGAATTGCTGACCACCTGTGTGTGAGCAAGGACTCTGAAGGCTCTAAGTGCTCAATGCTGAAATCCTATATTCCAGCACCTTTAGATTCACACTGCTGGATATAGGTGTACACAATGCAATTTGTGTTGGGTTAAATGACATTTAAGCATATTCATGAATAATTCATAAAATGATCATATTATAAGGAGTTAATTGGATTAGACAAACCAGACTGGATTAGGAAGCAATTAACCAGCCTTATCTGATGAGGAAAAAAGTATAATTTGATTTTACACTTTAACATGACAATAAATTGGGGATTTACATCTTGCTGGAGTTTATGGAGATGTTAGACAAGCTATTTGGACTCCATGTTTCTCAGGTAGTATCAAAAGTATTTTTAAATTGTGGACACTGCAGGTGGATAATGTCATGCTGTATAGTCTTTATATTGCTTCTTTTTCCAAATGGTATCTTAGAATCAATAACAAATAACACAAATGTATGGAGCCCACTGCCAAGGATACAGTTTGTTGTGGCCACAACTGTAAGCATACCAGGAGAATAGGTGAGAGGCAGAAAGATAGGTTAGGGCATCACTTGGTATCAATCCTCTTCACCTAGGAGATAAAACTGCGTGGGTCACCAGTTTAACCCTCTGTAGATCAACCAATTAAAAAAACACCAGTTTTGCTGGGGATTAACCCATTTATTAGGTACATACAAGCAAACATGTTAAACTTTTCAGGAAGGCTCTCACCTTCCTCCCCAATTAAAACTAGTTAAGTGCCTTGTCTTTTTTTTCTGTTGCACACCACCACGACAGTCAGTCTCCCATGGGAGATTCAAAATGGACCTGGGAGAAAGATCCCCTGTATAGGAGTCATGTATATTTGGTGTCTTCCTAAATCCAATCTTAAGATTCTCTGGAAAAGCATTGTAGGCAAAATCTGTAAATAGCTACATTCTGAAAATTAAAAGGGCTGTTTGCTGGTGTTTTGGAATCAGCAAAAAGAACTAATAGGAAACTCTAGCAAGAGACAAGCTATAGAAAGTTGAGAATTTTCTTAACTGCACCACACCTTACACAAGTGAAGAATTTTTCAAGATATTATGCGCTCCTACCTTTAGTTATTTCAAATTATTTGTGAAATATTTTGGGGTTTTTTCCTAGGTAAACAGATAAATCAAATAAAGATACATTTTTCTTTATTTAAAAAAAAAAAAATTAGTATCTGATACCATCTAGTAAAATAATATATTTTTGCATGCAATATTAAATATAAATTACTCTGACATGTTTTCTTACTATGAAGATATACTATGAATAATACTCTTCCCCCTATTAGGGATGGTGAGTTAGGAACATGTGGACATGACTTTTTTAATAAGTGGTCACATTGGGATGATTAAACAATTGAAAAAACACCCCAGTAAATAATGCACTTTTAATATGACACACAAAAAAAAAAACATACAACAGAATGAAATAAAGTCAAAAGTTTAACTTTGTTTTACTAAGTTTCAATAAATGTAAAGATTTTTTTAAGAGACAAAATGTAGAGGCTGCATATAATATCAGATAAGTGGTGCTGGTAGAATATACCACCTGGTAACAGAATATACCACCTGGTAACAGAGGAATTTGAAGCAGAAAAAAACTATTGTGAATAAAGAGGAAGATATTAGAAACAATCCATAGACTAACAGAGAATGCAGACTGTTCAAATTAGAAGGACCAGGTGTATAAATAAACACCAAGAATATAACAAAATCTATATAGCATAATCCAATTAGTAGAACATTAACCATGCAACTAGATTCTAACCAAACTAGTTTCTTAGTTGTCCTTTAACTAGAAGCAATAAATATCTGTCATGTAGAGAATATTAAACAAAAATGGAAACAGAAAATTAGAATATGCAGCTGCTACTTGGTGTTATTTGATTGTCTCTGCTCAGAACAAATCTTTCTTTGACATGTTACAGATGAAGCAGCCATGCTATAAAATTAACCGTAGCATGGAAAAAAAATATACTATATTAATTTTTACATAATATGTTATATTGTTCTTACATCAATTCTGGAAGTTTTCTAGGAAACCTCTCCTGGCACGTCATGAATATGTAAATGGAGGCATACACTCAGGACTAATACCTCGAGGACTGTACTTCTGTCACTGACAAATGGACTGGGTGCCATTGGGTTTTGCTCATACACAAAAACTGTTTATTTAACAATAGTAAAAGGGGAATATAAAATTGGTATTTCAGAGCAGCAATATTATATACATGCCTTAGTATTACACCAGTAACTCACACATATAATACCCACAGGTACAAAGCATACCAATACCCAGTGGATTTACTTGAGAGGGCTCTTTCTGGGGCACCCAGTAGCTGGGGAAACCTCATCAGGGAGATTCTTTTTCAAGTTTAAGAGAGACCTGTACCCTGGGGCCTATGCCTACTACATCAAATATTAATTTGTCAAGCCCCGGACACCTAGGTCCACTATTCTCCTGGTGGGGTATATTGCTACCCAAAAGCTAATGTGTACCTGTCTCTCTCACTCTTAAAGTGAACTATGCAAGTATCCTTTTTACCATATACCTAAATGAAGATCCAGCATGTAGCAGGTAGTTCCAACTCTCATGATAGAGGTCCTTAAAAATCACCCAGAACCACCCACAAATGTAAATAGCTTAAGGTAAGTCCTGATATAGTGGCATCATTAAATCGAGGGGTATAGAGTGTGTCTGGAATAATTATTTCAGTCAGGTGTACTATATATAAATTGCCCAGTAGATGACGCTCTAATCACAACTTAGTAGGACAGCCTGCTCCAGAGCTCCATTGATTTGTTTGTTCTGCCAACAGCAGCTGCTTCTTGTTTAGTAAGCCACCATTAAAAAGTGAGAAAGACTCTTGATATTTTTCTTTCATAGCAAAACCCCACACATGAAACAGGTAGCAGTCCCTGGTAGTGGAAAAGGTAAGTCAATAGTGCTCTGGGTAAGGCTGTTTAAGTGTTGCTGCTTGTGAAACAGACATGCTGCAAAACTACTCGGAGTGACACTGCCCTTACTAAACAGTCAATGGATATATGGTATGTTATCTGGAAATTTATAATAAGCCAACTCACACTACAAGCACAAGTACACAACAAATTAGTTAAAATTGCAGTCCTTGTGCTGGTAACCTTTTTCTTTTTTTCTATCATTACCATAGGCCTATATGTAGGATTACCCTAACTGTCCAGTTAGTAGATAGAAGGAAACTGAATGCAGAGGTCCTTTGTAAGGGAGTAGGAATCATTATACTGGAGCAAATCAAAGACTGAACTTCTCCCCAAACACTTTGGTAGTGGTGCTAGGACTCTGTACTGAAATAGCCCCACTCCCCCATTATTTTAGGCTGGCAGTCCCAAATTAATACTACCCCACCTGTCCTATGATTCCCACAACCCCCACCTTCAATGATATCAAAGTAAAAATTCATGTGACAGCCAAATGAACATCAGTTCGATACCACGTACACTATACAGCAGTTATCAACTACATTTTTTTCAGCCATCAAATGTTTCTATGTTTTGCAAATGTAATGCCTTATTCCAGAGAAAATCAGATATGCCTCAAGTTGGAAGTCAGTTTGTTTCAGAATAAAATGAGCTCATCTCTAGTTATAGTACAAAAAAGAATTTGATCATCAAAGCATAAAGCAGGTACAGAAGCACAAATACTTTTGTAAAGCCATGTACAGTAAAGGGAATCTATCCCTCACATATGAATGAATAGTTAGCAATCTAGACTTGGGCTGCTGTTAATTACCAGAGCAAGGGAAATAAAGCAGAGGGAGGGAGATTGGTAAATGAAAAATAATTAAGCCATATTAGAAAAATGTCTTGGGGTCCCTTTTAATAATTTATGACTACAAGGGGCATTGCTATTATACTTGTATCTACTGTATATTAATATCTATAGTTGATGCTGTTGCTTTTATTATGCACTTACCTGAGTTTGCTCAGCAGGGGTAATACTATATTAGCAAACAGGTCTAAAATTTATCAATATATTATCAGTATATTATGGGTGGATACTAACTACTTCACTACATCATTTAACAGTATGGAATACATGATTTCTGCTCCAATCTAGAAGCAACAGTGACCCTCTTGCCTACAATCACTTCTCAATTTTTTTTTTTGTTCATTTTTATATAGCACTACTATATTATGGAGTGCTTTACAGAGGTTCATCATTCACTTCAGTCCCTGCTCGGTGGAGCTTACAATCTAGTTTCCCTATTCAGTCACACACACATATTACTTTATAATGAAAACATACAAGTTTGTTGTATGGTTTGCATTTTATCTCACGTGTGTGCCCAGGAATCTTATCTAATTCACAATTTATGGAAAAAGGGAAATCAGTATTTATGGGTTGCATTAATATGATACATCTGAAATAAACAGTGTCAAAACTCATTTTGATCAGCTAGCTCTCTCCCTTAAAGCCTTCTTATACATCCTCTCTGCAGTTCCCCTCTCCAGGGGCAACCCTGTTGTGAATCTTTGTACATGCATCCATTCCAGTTAATTCCAATCCTACTTTTGAATAAACATCTTCACCTTATAACTGTAGGATTCTAAACTTACACTGCCTAACCTTTGAGGGACAGCTAACTACTAGCGGTTAACTATGTTTTAGTTTGTCCAGTAGTGAGTTCTACTCAAACCCAGCAGGCCTCAGTCTTATTTTCCCAAATCTTCATAGTTTAATTTCCTGCTTCTGCAACCCGGGAGGGCTACCTAGAAAATTATTATACCACTTACTGTCCACGACCAGATTAAATGAAACTACCATGAGTTCCCAGCCTATCTATAATAAACAGTTCACCCAATGGGATACTTGCCAAGGGTTTCCTCTAAATGAGAGTATACCACAATAAACTAGCAGAGGAGAAACCACCTGCATATATTGTACATTTTAATAAATAAGCTGATACCAGATTTGAGTTAAGCTGCTCAAATATTAGAGCTATTCATCTTTTTGCCAATTGCCTCCATGTTAAGTGTCCATTATGGATATTTTAATCAATCATTTGTACATATTACAGAGCTGTAAAATCTTCCTTATCTGTGTCAGTTAAAATTGTCATATATTATCCACACATTTATGAAATCACCATTTTACATTAAATTTAGGACATTTAATGATGTAATAATTTAATAAAAACAATTTGCATAACATTTTTAAATATTTGTGTACGTTTAGCACAAAAGTGAACAATGCTTCCTTCTTGTATTTTGTCATTTTATTTTTCATAGCACTAAGTTAAAAAAAAAAGTTAATTTTTTACAGAACTCAACTTCTCAGTTGGCTGGCAGTTCATTAGTTCTTTTGACAGACTCATTACTTTATAAGTTATTAGTTTAAAGTGGGATTTGGTGACATAATTGGATTTTCAGCATGATTTATTGTTTTATTTTTCATAACTCTCAAATGAATATGCAGACTAGCATATTTACTTTAAAAATTTAGCATGGGCGAGTCTGACATTGGCTTTCATAAAACTACACTGCCCCGCTGCTTGAAGCATACTAAGGAGTTACATTAATATTATGTTTGATTTATAGAACAGCAACAGATTTTACTCTGTTGTATAAATGAGAGCAGGTTTACTCGTGCTTATAAAAAAAGTACAGGTATGTTATTTAAAGCAGGAAAATCAGAGAACATTTTTCCAAAGAGTATCTCTTATCTGTGGTCTTATGTTATTGGTCTCATGTCTCTTGTCACTGTCTCATATTTCAGTGCTTCAGTGCCTCAGTGTTCTATGTTTCAGTATACTCTATGCTTCAGTGGCACTATCTCTTGAGTTTCAGATTACCGCATTACTATGCTGCATCCAGAAGTTCCTATGTCTCAATCTCCAGTGCTTCTGGTGCTTCAGTGCCCTGAAAAGCTCCTCGGTGTTCCCATGGGTGCAGTGTCAGTCTATTGTTACAGGTCAGATGTATCTGTGCCCTACAGTTGGAGTCTCTCTTTAGCTTTACAGCCAACTCCAACCTGAGGGGTGCAACCTGGGAGTCCTGACCCTATTGCATGGGTTAAAGATGGAGACCAGGGGCTCCTTAGACTCCAAGACTTGGTGTTAACCAATCCCAACACCACTGTGGTAAAGAGGATCGACATTCCCAAGTCACAGCCTCCTTCAAGTATGTCTTAGGCCCTTGTATCTAGGTTCCCAAAATTGGAAAATAGGGGTAGACCTTAGAGCAGGGGTTGGCAACCTTTTGGGATGAAGGAGCCATATATGTGCAGCTCCCTAAGCCCCTTTGAATTCAGAGCCGCTGACGTCACCGCTAGCAACCTAGAAGCCAGTTACATCAGTGGTTATGGATTGGCTAGCAACCCGGAAGTGCTGAGAGAGCTTTCTTTTCAGCGCTTGCCGGCAGACTGCAATGAGCGGTGCTTGCACAGCTCGTTACAGTCAAAGAGCCAAATGCAGCCATCAAAAGAGCCATATCTGGCTCAAGAGCTATAGGTTGCCGACCCCTGCCTTAGAGGGACAAAGGTAAACAGCATCCATTTGAAAAATTAAGTGGACAGTGTATGTCCATCTCACGCTGTGTCAGGCACTTTAAATGTGATGTAAAATTATGCATACATAAATAATATTAAAGAATATATTATATTTTATAGATTTCACTCAGTAAAACACATGGACAACAAATATGGATACTTTAATTCACTTCACAGCAGTGTTTATGGATTAGTCCAAACACTAACTGGCTCTGAAATTCCTGTTCAGGTAATATAAAAACTATATATATGTATAAAGGCTAGCTATCCACTTGTGATCTAGCATTAAATGTGGGTGTGCAGTAATTTCCAATATTCTTGAGAAAGACCCCTAGACAATGTAGAGCAGAAACATTCTCTATATGAGAATAAACTGGGGAAGTGCTGGTCTTTTTACAATTGTCAAGACTATAAAGATATATATATATATATATATATATATATATATATATATATATATACACACTTTTTTATAGGATAGACAGGGCAAAGCACAAATGATCTGAAATTTTACAACAATTATTATGCACAGAGATAAGCAGATAAATCTCTTAAAAACAATTAATTTGTGTTATGTCTAGAACGTAGAGGAAAAATAAATCCTTTACTTGTCGTCAATTTCTCTTTCCCTCTCTAACATGAACTCTTATTATTATTTTTCTTCAAAGATAGACCTGAGAGAGATGGATTATTTGTGGCTGTCGTAAATGCTTAAACACTTTTAAATCATTTGGAGCGACGTCCACTCATAATGCATTGGAAGCTCATAATGAGAATAGCATGGTATTCAATCAGTATTTTTCCTGCCCGAGCCTGACTTAAAACAATATAAATATCCTATTTTTAATCAAGAAATAGTACTGGCCATGGAAAGATGTTGATTAATCAACAGAAAGGCTCCATAGAACTGCCATTGTCTTTAAAAAATGACAGTCAGATTGAGAAAGAAAAGGTGAAAGTGGAGAATATCTCTAAGATGGATTAGACTTTCTGAAGTGGAACTTTGTGCTGTTGTTGCTCGTTTTTTCATAATCATTCAGAAAATAAACTACAGCGCACAGTGATATATATAGACCTTGCAATGAATGGGAATGTTCCAGGTTGCCTTCTCTGTTTGTTTTTTATTCTTACCCGGTTTCACCTACATTTCACTGTATACTACAAAATTATAAATTAACAAAATAAAAAAAGAAATTCTACAGACCTTTTCTTAATGAGACAAAACAAGTATATCCCAACTTTCCCCCGGGAGAGCAAGTGAGAAGTTTTAGGGGGTAATTCATCAAGCCGCGAAGTGAGCTACGATCCGTTCAGCTCACTTCGCTAATAGTAGTATGCGCATGCTGATGTCCTGTACGCGGACATCAGCATGCACATACTACTATCAACGAAGTGAGCTAAACGGATCGTAGCTCACTTCGCGGCTTGATGAATTACCCCCTTAGAATTTATTCAGTAATTTATCCACTACAGGCCACTATTTGAAATGGAGTATGAATTTTACTGCACTAAAAGCAACATCAATTTAGTGATCCCCTCATATTATTTAAGGGGTGCTAATTGCCTCTACCTTGTTATTAAAAATAAACAGACTGAATAATCCACATTTGTAACTGAATGCATTTAAACAAAATGCTGAAAATATTTTCTAAAACATATTTAACAACAAGGCATTGCTGAAAAAAAAGGTAATTTTATAGTTGATGACCAATTCTGCTAATTGGATTGTTCAGGATATCTGCATCTGATTCTAAAGGCAGAAATGTTGAAATCTGAGGGAACAGATGCTGTAAAGAGTGTAAAATTGAATTATTTAGAAGATCAACTTCAATTGGAAGGCATAACTAACTTATGAATATAGTTATTATTGCATTCAATAAATATATTAGTCATTTTAGTTTTTGAACAATTTATTTAGTCTTCAAAAATAATGTAAGATAATCGCTTAGAATTAAAGTCTTAGTAGTCTTAGTTGACCTTTGTTCAACCTTCTAGGAGGATTTTATTGTAGGATAAAGGTTGTTAATTTTCTTCTACCCTGTAGCCATTTACAGCAATATCAGCTTCATATTTCCTATTTAAAAATTCTATTATAGAATACAATGGGGGATCAGTCATATAGGTCAGGTGGCCTAGATTATATTAGTGTGTGCTAGAGAAGCACTAGAAAATTCCAGCTCAGGGAGGGCTAGAGGAGGATGTAGCCTAGGGACCAAAATTATTACGTTCAGGAAAAAAGGGTTCCTTGTAGGTAGGTAGGAGACCTACTGGGGATACACAATATTGATTGTTTGCCCTGTAGAAGAAAATGCTGAAAGGTCTTCATTAACTAGTGAATTGGATAGGGCAGATCATGTCTTTGGTACAGCAGAAAAACAAGAGTCAATCAAGACAGTAGCAGGTGCAACCAACCAGAAGTTAATAAATGGGTAACTCCTCCATCTCTCAATTACAGTTATCCAGGGCATAGGTCCATTACTGTCACTGAAAAACTGTTGCTATCAGACACTACTCTTATGAAAGTCCATACTGTGACTCTCTCAGGGCAAACTTCAACTTGCATATCCTTCTGCATTATACTTCAACTGCTCTGGAGTGCAAATACATTTCTGTTTTAATAAAATATACATAAATTATGCATAAGAGATATCCTGATGTATGCAGTTTTGTCTTTCCCATACTGCTAATATGAGCTCGATTGAACTACTTCCGTACAACATGTTTATTGACAGTTGACCATCTTCTTGTGGAGGATATGGGTGTTAACCATCAACAGGCAGTTGAATAATAGTAACCCCTAACAACCAATCTTCTAGTTTCCCTATACCAGTGGTCGGCAAACCGCGGCTCGCGAGCTGCATTTGGCTCTTTGGCCGCGGTGTGCGTCTCCGAGCTTTTGCCCTCCTACCGGACCCCGGCCTTTGACGTCTCTTGTGATGGGATGTCAAAGGTCATGGGATCAGGACCCCTACATGCTCCTCCCCCTTTGTGGCTCCAGGAGCAGTTTGCAGAGGTGGAGGAGGGAGAGAACTGGCTCCCTCCTCTGAGAAGATTGCCGACCCCTGCCCTATACCAGTGAAAGCTACTTTCTGATTGGTTTCTATGTGTTTCTAGAGCTCTAGAAAGATTTCCCCTGTTGATAAATTTCCCTTAATTATCACATATAGTTGTATTTTAGAAAGCCTTCAATATCATGTTACCTCAGGAATTGATTCCAATATTTAACACCAGTGAAGAATAATTTTTGAGTAAAAAGTATACAAGCAAGTGAATACAATATTCACAATTTAAATGGTTTTACTAACAACATGCCCCTTTTTTGGGAACTGTTTTGGATGAGCTTTCGGAAACTACAAGTTAAAATAAAAGGCTAAAATGTGAAAGTAGGGAAGATATTTATTTGGGTTATTTAGTACAGGGGAGTAGGGGGAAGAGAGAGGGTCAAACATGCCACTTCATAATATAGCTATATAGCTTCCCCAATAGCATTAAAAGTCAGCAAAGGCCAGTATTTAATCTTCTACAAGTGCTGGTCAACGAATTAGAATAATTTGAAATAGTGCAATCATGAAATT
>WMED01023616.1:0-11411 GCA_019650415.1 Pipa parva
AAGAGAGTTACATTTCAAGAACATAGAAGAGAGTTACATTTCAAGAACATAGAAGAGAGTCACATTTTAACCTTGTCTCTTTCACCACTGGATATTCATAGTTAACCAGCCTGACAAAGGACACTTATTAACTAAATAACTAGAACTATAAACCGGTGAATTTTCTTTGTTGCTGCATTTCATTTACCTAAATGAAAATCTTACCTTTTAAAACTGTCTTGATACATTTAAATCTACTGAAGACGCGGTCGCGTGTGCTTGTTTCTGCAATAATGAAATGGTAAGTGTAGCATCGGCATACCACAATGAATGTACAGCATGACTAACATGTATAAGGTAGAAGACACAGAATCTCCCATATCCACCTCATGGAAATATATTATTCAGTGGCTGACAGCAACACAAACTAAATTCACTGCTTACACACTACCTCTGTCTCAGTGAAGGGTTCAGCTTACACTACAGTCACATGGGGATGGACAAAGCATCTTTGGTTTCACAGCTTATGTACACAAGACATGGTTATTTTGTCCATGCAAAAGTTTATTCTTACATCTCTGTCCGAATCAACAGGTTACAATTTCTGAGGAATATAAAGGCAGCAGCTGCGGAGTTCGTATTTGTTGGCTATCCTTCTTTTTTTTTAGTTTTGGTGAATAACTTTCATACTTTTCTTTTTTAGGGATTTGGAAGCCCAATCATTTAATCAGACAAAATAAATAAACATATGTTGACTGCTTCTTTTATGTTTGCAAGAGGAATGAGAGAGAGTTATGGAAATATCTGGCATTCAAATGTCAACAATTAAAAGAGAAAAATATTTTAGAAAATTCAAATGAATTATTTCAGCCATTAGTTGTCTAACGACGTTAGAGAAAGAAGGCCAGGCCTGAATAAGTCACTGGATAGATTGCATGGATATAGCATCTCCCAGGTGTACTGTTACGTCATTAAGAGAATTGGTTTTTACATGCAATTGTCATCTCATTATGGAAGTAACTCTTTCCCCATATATTATTTATACATTATTCAGACCAAAGATATCTGTTAGAAATAGAAAACATTCTAAAGTCTTGATCTCGATCATGATATTTCACACTGAATATAACGCATAATATGAGGGAGATGTATCAACTTAAATTCAACTTTCTTGATAATTAATTAATTTAATAATTGGTGATATTAAAATAGACAGATATCAATCCATATTGGTCCTTCAGAAAATTGTCACTCTTTGCTCTTACAAAGTACATTGCAGATCAATATATAGGATCTTTTTTTATGGCTGCTCCTAGATACTGTTAACTCATCTAGATGTCTTGATGTGTTATGTTCAAATTATAAAATCCACTTTAAAGGATTTAACAAAATAAGCTCTACTATATCTGTATAAAAATTGATTTAATCTGCAGTTACTAGAGGCTCTACCGAATAAATGTTGCACACACGGCAATAAAACTAAATATGTCATAGAAAGTAAAATGATTTTACTTGGCTTATAAAACAAGATATGGACATACAGTATAATGACAATTTTACCTTTTATCTGTTTAGAGGTGCATAGTTTTGATTCATGTAGGTTCAAATATGCAGGTCTCCTTGTGTGCAGGATAGCCAATGCAATTCATTCCTGATGATTTGTATTGAGAGAAAAAAAAAACACATAAAAAATAAAATTCTGAAACTCAACTTCATAGATGACATTTTTTTATTAATACTGCATAAGAGTTGCCAGACCAATCCAAATAGACATTTTCTTGTTATTACTGGTCCTTTGAGGTTCACTGAACAAATTTCAAATTTCCTGTTTGTTACTCTGCAGAGAGTAGAGTTTATACTTTCACAAGTGGTAAAAATAATATTGCCTTGTGGACTGCATTCCACAATACTAATCTATAAACTGCATTAAGATATTACTTCAGTAATTATCTACTCACAGTAATCCTAACCTACCCTTTCTGCTTCCCTTCTTTACTTTTCTCCAACAATAAACTCCAGGAATGGATAATATTTTAGATCAATGTTGATTAAGATAATGGATCTAGACTTCTAACGTTCTACCTCTTCAGTTGGGTTATCTAAGCGATTTCAGGTCATTAGTGAATTGAGCACCTTTTATTATGCTGTTAATCATGCTAAGTGAAAGAATTGTTAGGGAGGGACTTAATTATAGAATGAAATGTTAACAGTTATTTCCCTGTTTATCATCCACACAGAAAACATTTCAAAAAATGTCTGCCAGTTTGAAACACTGAGTACATGCCAATAACTAATATATCTCAAATACTTTTACTATTGTCTGAAACATGTTATGCAGTGGGAATAAATACTTATGGCTGTATACTACCTTCAGTAGTATGGACGGATACACATAAGGGGAACAGCTGTAACTTCCCTGAGAGGAATTACCTCCTACCACCCCAAGGTCACCTTGCTTTTATTTGTTTTAGTGTATCTCAAATACTATTATTGTATTACTGTATGCCAATTCAACTATACAGAATATTCCTCTATTAATTATACCTAAAATAAAATTAATTCTAATTATTTTGGTCCTCTGTTCATGGCAGAACTGGAAATGGCTAATCCCAGGGTGTTGATTCAAAGGAATCCCTGTTCTTCACACATAATTAATATTATTTTAATAATTAAATATTAAAAAGTAAGCAAATTTGCATCCAGTGATAGTGGCAGAGGTGCCCAGTAAAAGATGTAATTTTGAACTACTCGTGGGAAGAGGAGAATGGAGGAAACCTAATTGCGTTGCCATGTATGTTATATAAACATGTTACCTTATTTTAGGTAAGAAAAGCCCCAAATTTTTTTTTTTACTTCCAGAAAACTCCTAACGTCTATACATAGCACATTTCCTTTTGGCTCTGAATCTAAAAATATTGTAATATAGTCATGAATAAAATAAATCACCTCCCAACTCTGGTCACTTATAATCAATTATTAACTAATTGTCTAATTACAATGACATGATATTCTTCCATAATACCCATAAAAAAATCTAGCAGTCTTAGTACCATCACTAAAACAGTAAAAATAGAAAAATCTTTCAGGTACTAGTGTAGGAACTGGACTTCTGCACAACGATCTAGACACTGATCCAACCTAATATGGCACTTCTGTTACCGGCACGGTAGGAAAATATCAGCATTCTGCAGCATATTAATGTAAATACCAATTTGAATACCATCTCCTTTAACTGTTTTCAAATTATCTTAAATATGTGAAACCATCAATATTAATTGTGCCGTTCTGCAGAATCTCTTGGAGATTTACTGAATGAATAAATATATCTGAATGGGAAAACAGTTTATTTTTTTTTGTTTGTTTTTAAATAATTTAAACTATTACAAACACAATATTTTTCTCATAAAGCAGGAATATAATAGCTGCAATTTTTGTTTTGCATTAGGATGTATGATTTTAGCCATTAAGTATTATTGTAAATTATTTAGTGCATGCTGTTTGTAAGTTTTAATTCACTGGTGGATTAACTCTCTCTCATTCCTGAAAGGTAACCTAATCTGCATTCCTGTTTTCTGTTCTAGTGTAGCAGTGCTACTATATTTATAGATAATTTAATCATTTACATTTTGCAAACATTTTGCAAATGATTAGCTTTTGAAGGCATTTTATTTATACTACAATCCCTATATTGCTGTGAAAATAGAAACACATTTTAGTTGTAACATCCTGCGATCTTGTCATTTTAACACATTTCCTGTTTCTTGTGGCCCAGTGTGATGTTAGATGGTCAAGACTCTTGTGTTTACACATTTCCTTTGCATAATGGAGCTGTTATGTGATTTAACTCCTGACAGCCAATAGAAGTTATACTGAGCACACATAAACAAATAAACAACTCAGTTTATCAGTGCTTCAGATTCAAAGAAGAAATTACATGCATTTAAACTACGTACACCAGGCAGAACTCAAACCCAGCACACTTGAGAGGATCAGTATTCCAAGATATCAATAAAATAATAGCTTTTATTAAAGCAACACAGTTAAAAAAACATGCTGACATACAGCAACTTCTTTTTTTTCCCAAGGCAGAAAGCTATGAATGTATAAATATATTAAAGATACAATAAAGCTGAGAGAAGGTTTAGGTCAGTGTTGGTTGCCCATACAGCTCGTCTGGGACTGGTGGTGTAAACAACATTTTTCTAATGTATTTGTGCAAAAAAAAACAAACAAACAGCTGTACAATGCCTGCTATAACATCTGATTTGGGTTGCGTCACTGTCACTTTAATCTTTTATTGAGCAAACTAAATTAACCATTTTGTTAAATTAAAATTCATTTTTATATGATTTAATGGGCAGCTATAGGCACACTGTTCACTTTATGTTATGTATGTATTTATTTCTCTCTGTGAATATCTTTAAGGGAAAAATTAAGACATCACTACAAGTATCCTTTCTTTCCATGCATGGAATCCTAAGTAAACAGGAAACTCTAAATGTATCTTTACTACACCAGCAGTATAATTAAAGAAAATACATCGCAGTCTTTTCTGAAACCCTCTGTTCTGATCTGATTCTTCTTTAAATTCACATATATTTATATACAATGTATAAATGCAATTTTCCAAAATTGATGCAATTCACAAACAAGTAAAGCACACCACCACCACTAAATTTAATTGTTTATAATAAAGAATATCAACCCTGACCAAGCAATGTGCTTTTAATAAACTGTTGTAACGCTATTTTTAACTTCTTTAGCTATTACATGCCTCCATTTGGGGAAACACACCCACAGCTGACTCAGTCATCCCAGGGCAGTAGGCCCCGCTTATATTAGGTGAAATTTATTAAACTTGGAAAGACAGCTCTGGCTCTTACTGAGTTTACTGGGAGATTTCTTGAGAATGAGTTTTTTAATTTTAATTTTTTTAATTTTTTTTGATGGATAGGTAGCATTAGTAGCATGGCTACCTTTCCATCAAAAATATTGAAAAATCAAGATAAAAAAAATCAATCTAGAAAGAAATTTCATGAGACAAATGCAAGATTTCTCCTGGTAAACTCGGAAAGACCCAGAGCGGTCTTTCCGAGTTTAATAAATTTCACCCAATTTTATTAGTAGTAGTGCCTGTATGCTTCAAATAAAGGGTGCCAGATATTCTTTCACACCAAAGGAACTGTTTATTTACAAATGTACATAAATAGAGCTTATAAACTTCTTTAATTAGTAAATCTATTTCCGTGCATTCATTATATAATAGGTACTTTGGAGTATAGTTACCCTCCCTTAAGTATACTGGATATTCCTTAATTCTGATGAGGTGTAACTAGATTCTCAAAGGGTCTGACACAGGAACTCAGTCACTCTGGACTGCCTGTAGGTAATCTCCACCCTGTGCAATGGAGAGCCTATAACTAAGTTCCACCTTGCACCCAGGCCTCTAACTGAGGACCATAACCCTCTACAAACAGAGCTTTAGAAAGACTTACAATAGATATAAATCCAGTACATAGTTACCCCCTCTGGTGCGCAATAGAATCCAGGAGTTTCTCTCACTCCTTTGTGCAACATTCCAACCTCTGTACATAAAAATAGGGTTCAACTTGCTGTTCTAAGGTCCGACAATGCCTGGGTCTTTTCCACCCCAGGGTATCTAGGCACCTCCAGTCTTATAGGATATTCCCTAAGGCCCTTTCTCCTTGCTGAAATCCTATGAGGTATCACTACCCTTTTCTGGTAGTGGGCGAATTTCCTTTATTTTTTTCAGGGATCCTTCACCCCCCCACCCCCGGGGTAGGCCCTGGGACTATAGACCAGCCTGGAGCAGGGCCTGGAACAAAAGACCCTGACTACTTCCTAAACAATTCTATTTATAGACTTGGGATTCTGCCTCCCAGCAATAGCAACAGGAATCATATTACTTCTATATTAATACATAACTCCACTAGGTAGCGCTATTGCCACATTAATAACAATTACCTATTAAACCATATTTATGGCTATACACTCTAAGTATATAATATTGGTAGGAAATGGACTATAACCATTTCCATTTTTTTACACAATCATATAGAAGTACTTCACATCTGAAGTTCTCTACTCAGCTTTTCCCTCTGTTACTGGCCTACACTTCAGAAAAGGAAATCTTTTTATTATCATCTAGAAGTTTATATGAAAGAAACGTTTGCACAATCAGAATAAAATTACCTGGTGGCTAATGCATTATTGTTTTTTTGTTTTGTTTTTTTCTTTCTACTGAATGATATTACCTGACAATCCTCTTCCATGTCACGGTAAAATTAACTTTGGCAGGAATAAAGGTATATCACATTTAATTGATTTGGATTTATCTTCAAATTCTCTATCAGATACATATGTCACATGAATCTGTTCCTATTGGAATATCGATTTGGTCCTACAATGGTAGGTTTTTAAAATGTTGGACACCACCCCTCACAGATTTGCCCCATTCTCCTTAGCAACATGTCACACATAGGATGGCATTCTCACCCACCTTCTTCCATTTATCCAGGCATTTCTATACCTTTTAACCACCGTGTGTGTTTGTGTACAACAATTATATAAAGTGTAGAAAAACAAGATTCCAAACAAGAGGCATGTCATTATTAATGAAATAAGGAGCGTTCATATTTTATGTAGTGTGTCTATTTTCTGGATTAATATTAGGTATAAAATGGATTATACATTTTTAACTCCAAGACAAATAAATTCAGTAGGAGATTACATAGTCATACATACATAATAAAGCATTTCCTCACCCCCCCCCCCCTCAAAAAATGGTAAAACCAGTTCTCATAGTTATGTGTCAGAAGATACTTTTATGCTTCTGTACCAAATATGCACCGAGAACCAATGGTTTACTAGCACAGACACAACTTAATATTCAGCTTCACATATCAGACCTTCAGACATGATGGGTTTCCCTCTTGTTATGTCTAGTCAGTGCAAGAGATTGATCAATGGTTTGTCAGGAGGAACAGTGCTCGGTAGTAAGCAGTCTTCCTACTGACCCTGACATGTCTCAGTGATAGAGACTGTAGATAAGAGCCAGGATTTGGCAGCTGCTATCATTTGAAAGGTGGATTTATTCTTTTGCTTTGTGAGGCAATTAATTAGTAATAATAAAAAAATAATAATAAAATCACTGACAAAGGAAAAGCTTCAATAACTAAAAAGTAATTGACACAGACTTTCAAAACTTTTTCAACATCAGACATTGCCTCCCATAAGATAAAAAGTGTCCCTGTGTGCAATGGAATATAAAACATAAGGGTAGGCAAAATAATATATTGCATGCTTAAAAAGTCTACAAATTACACTTCTGATAATTTTTTGTGATATACTCTGAACTACAAATCTTGCCATGCTCTGTGACAAACTATGAATAATGAAAAAAATCAGATATATTTGGAGACACACACAAGAAAACACAACCATTTAATGGATGTAACTGCAACAAAAACAAATAATCCCTCAAAACATGCTTTAAAGAGGAACTATAGTCAGATTACATCTTTACAGATGCAATACTATACCTTAGTGAGAAGTGTTTCTCCTCAGTAGATGTTACATGTGAAGAAGAATGATTGATGAGGCAACACTGACAAAATCCTGTGAGATGTGTACCGGCCAGTTTTCCATGAAAAGGTACCCTCCCCTGGACATTTTTTACATCACATTTATATTTTGTGTTCTGTACTGAGTACAAAAATAAAGCTTTTTACTGCTTACAAGCTTTCAAACCTCACAGGAATCTTCTTCAGGTCTCCTGAAGAAAAACCCTTGTGTAGTTCAAAAGCTTGTTTTTCTCTTAACCAAAGATATTTTAGTCCAATAAAATGTACCACAACTATCTTTAACACTTGAACCTGTGATCATTCTACAGTACAAGACAGGGCCAATATGGCCACATACAAATTCTCTTCTTTTAAATATCCTGAAGAGGAAATCTTTAAGATATCATTTGAAACTGGGAAGACCTAGTTTTTCATATACAAGGCAATTTTTATGTTTATTTTCCTTTCAAACCCTGGTTTAACCAAATAATATTTTCTCTGTCCATTTTAATTCTGCTCTATAAGTGTTGAAAAACATATTTTATGAGTTGTCATGCTTTTAGTGTTTCCAGTAGAGATTTACAGTACCTAGAGTAAAGGCATCAAAGCACACTGATCTGACCTCTCACATTAAAGTCTTCAGATTTGAGCAATAAAGTTATATATTCTTTGACATTATTTTTTACCAACTTGATGAAAATGTGCAACACAAAAATGGAAGGATCCCATGATTTGTACTGACACATTTTCTTGAAAGAGGCTTCAGACTTCCAGTAAATAGAAACTCTGTCTTCACTGACTTTTTTCAGTATCTGGAACACTACACATTTAAAACATCAATTATTGGTAGAATGAAATAGTTCCCCGCAAACCTTTTCTAAATGGTCAAAAGCAAGGCATTTTTACTTTATAAAGCTTAAACATTTTACAAACATTAGTGAATACGGAGTCAAAAGATACCCAAGTCCAGTAACTCGTAATAACAACCTCCAATTATAGAAACCCAGGCTAATTAAAACAGATATCTGATGGGTTGTTATAATTATAATAGGCCCTGGACAATCTTTGCCTTTTTAATACAAATTCCCTGTAACATTACAAATCTAACTTCATTTACTAACAAAATGTCTGTAAATTTGTGGTGGTAAAAGGGGATCAAAGGCATGAATGTTTTTAGCGAGGGTAAGTTACCTGTGGCATAACAGAGAGAGAGAGGCAGAGATAATATAATAACGGGCAGTGTGGAGGCTCAGTGGTTAGCTCTGCTGCCTTGCAGCTCTCGTTTCTGAGTTCAATCCCACCATGAATTTCATCTGCATAGAGTTTGTAGAGTCTTGTCACTCCAGTTTCCTCCCACAATCCAAAAACATACATCTATTTGTAACTGAATAGTTACAAACTAGATTGCAAGCTCCATGGGGCAGGAACTGAAGTAAATAATGAATCTCTGTAAAGTGCTGCATAATATAGTAGCACTATACAGAAATGAATAAATACAATATATAAATATGAAGGTTAGACCTCCAACCTCTTTTATCAACCACAACCTAGCACTTAAAGTGAACTATCCTCGTGATATTATACTTGTGTTGTTTAATGCACTTTTCCCATGTCTGTATTGTACTTGTATTGATGAATTATACAATGCTGGGTAAATTTGTGGCACATTATAAATAAAATTAAACATACATTACATCTCTTTGATAAATGACCCCATGTTTACTGTTACTACTGATACAGTATATAAAGAAAGAGATGTTGATACAGATGTACAGCAAATTTTAATCACTGGAAAATATAGGATTAAAAAAACCTGGTATATACAGAAAATTGTTATTACAAATCCCCTACATTTCACTGATTATGAAATATGCAGGGAAATGAACTAGAAAATGTCATAATAATATAGTTTCTGGTATTTTTTTTCTTCTAATTAACTCTTTTCTTTCCCACACTAGACTTCATAATTTATCACTCCCCCTCTCTTCTACTCTCAAATAACTTGACTACTATTTCTTCCCAGTTGCATATTTTTTTTCTCTTTATTTTATTTACGTTTTTATAAGTAAGGGTGCAGTAATCTTGTTAGGGCATAACAATGGTTATTTTAGCAGTGAAATCATGCTTGGATGTATTAGAAGTTATGATGTGTATGTAACGCTATCGTGGCGGTATGTATTAAAAACCGTTACTTAGCTACATCTCCAATACCCAGGCTATGAGTATCTAAGGGGATTAGGCACCACTTACATATTGGAGTAGTACAATAAATGGAGAATCATTAATAATGCAAAGGGCATCAGTAGTTCTTATTTAAAACTAATAACAGATTTATTAAACAGTAACACACACACACACAGCAGCAAATAAAGAGATCAGTAAGGGAGGCCAGAGATAGTTACATAGCACAGCACATGAAATGACAAGTACATCATTGTTATATTATGATATAGTTTGATATAGTTACCAATGGCGGTGCACCACTGATGATGCCCAGGCAGTAATCAGGCTCTTTGTAGGGGTTAACTCTCTGTAGGTCCCTTTCCAGTGTGATGGATCTTTATCAGGAATTCCTTCTTCAAGCGGGGCTGTTCCCTATATGAGATAACATTAAAACTACCCTGGCTTGGTTCCCTAGGGTGTCTTCTGGATCCCCACCAGGAAGGTGGGGGTCCTGTTACTGCACCATGCAGCAACTGAGGCAAGGACCTTTAGTTCCCCTCTTCACTCCCTTATATCAGCTTTAGAGAGGAACTAATGTAACAAGTTAGGCTTAGAGGGAAAATCCAGACAGAACCAGTTGAAAGAGGCTGGTAAACAAAGTTCTATTCTCCCTAAAGGCAGTAGGGGGCGCTCCAACACTACAATTGGGAGATAAGAAATATAATTTAGTAGAGGTTGTGAATTTGGAACATCCTAGATGCTTCCAAATTACACCAGGGCTACACATACAACCAGATTGACTTGACTTTAAACATAAAAAATGGCCACATCAAAGCAAAGCCAAGTAGAGCAAATGGTAAAATAACATAATTTATTATGACAATGAAAATGAGGACCCTGCATGCAAGAGCTGGCAAGTTAATGAACGTGACATAATATTTCACATCTCTTAAATTGAACTAGTTGGGACTCGATTGTCTGCCATAACTGTATGTAAATGCAAGAATGATGTAAAGCTCTTAATTGCGATTGATGTGAAGAAGGCCCTGGTGACACCCTAAGAATCTTCATTTGTTTTCTTAGTTACCGAAATCAAAACAACAATTTCCCTTTGTGCAATTTCAAAGTGAAATGATCAAACCAAGACCTTAACTAGGTCTCGCTACTGAATAAATTATATAAGCATTATTTCAAGTTAATCTAATCAAAAGTAAATCCATCCTTTTTACATATTTTATGAAAAGGTACTTCTTATTAGTGCCATTCTTCTTTTTTTTTCCTGCAGATTTATTTTTTGACCCAAGTCCTACTCATATTTAATTCCTTTAAAATTGATTAGCAAGGTAATTATAGTATGAATGCCTAAGCTCCCTGTTATTGATTTCTCCACACAACTAGTATACACAGTTCAGGCATTCTAATTGCAAGGAAGGGAGGATGAAAGGAGGAGCAGGGTAGATGTTAATTAAATAAGGTCAACTTCAGAAAGCAACTCTTTTGTGCAGGCAAATGCTCTAGCAGGGAGAGGAGGACACATTGCTACTCAGGAAAGGTCAGTCATGGCGAGAATGCAATTACTTTGTTGTTAGCGGTAGGCTGTAGATAATGTAAGGTAAAATAAAAGGGCTGTGGCAGGAAATAAGGCAATATCAGAGCTGCACCTGCTTGTAAACTGTGCAGTGCAGT
>WMED01023617.1:0-11411 GCA_019650415.1 Pipa parva
ATGATGTAGATGTTAAAACAGCAACAATTAGAAATAGATTAAGTCAGAACAGAAAAGGGAACAAGGTTGGCATAGAAATTGTGGAGATAAACAGAAAGGAGTAAAGGCATTCCTTTATCATATATTTTCCCCATTTTGTATAATCCCTCTTTATTTAGGCCTCCTGCCTTTATAGAAACAATCGTCAGTTGAAAAATTTGTAAAAAATGCTCAAACTATGCCACCGAGATGCTACACTAACCATAGTAATTGATACTTTTCTTTCCCAATGGTATCTATAAATCCCTGCTGTATTTTATGTACTAGATATAGAAAGAGCATAAGGAAGTGTATGAAAGTAGAAAAAACATCTTATTTGACTGAAAAGAGATCACAATCAATTGTATTGTTTAAAAAAAATCAAACGATTTAACAAACAATAGGCAAAAATGCAGAGGTAATATCACATTTAGGCAGTTGTACAGTAAACACAGTATATAATCCAGGCAAATTAAAAGCAGTCGACTGCTGCTGTAGTTTGTAGCACTTTTTACCAATGCCAGAGCGATCAAATATACATTTCTTCTCTTGGTGTTTCAAGAAAATAACTCAGACTTACTAATAACGAAAGCAGCATGTGATACACACTTCACAACAGAATTCTCGTGAGTCAAATTGAAATTGATTTGATTAATGCATTGTCAAATTCAGTTGAGAAAAGTAAATTATTCACTTCATCACCCAACCATGAAAGCGTATTTATGAACTGAAAGGAAAATACACACAATAGATACAATAATATATGTATTGTCTGTTCTCTGATATTATATTATCTTATGCATTTACTTTTAAAATAGGTGTCCAGTTTTAGGATGTGATGGCCAAGGCCATATATCAGGTAAATACACTTCACATCGAAGTGCTTCTGGCTGTCCTTTAGCTGCCAAGAGACAGAAGGAAAGCATCCTGAGTGGCTCATCATTGTCCTGGAAACAGAGCAAGCAAGAGCTGCCACACTGCCCCCTACCAGGCTGCAATGGATTGGGCCATGTTAACAATGTTTTTGTTACCCACCGAAGGTATTTTTGTGCTAATAAATTAACACTATATAGAATAAAACAGCATAGAATAAATGGAACTTCACTTTGAAGCTATTTCCGAACCCATTTTGTTAAAACTATCGCTAGTGGTATATAATGAGATGAAAATTAGTCGACCAACGACCCAATGGTTCATTCAATTTCTAATTATAATAATATATGTTCTTTTAAAGATGGTTGTAATTTCAAATATCACTTACCAGCAGTCCTTTGCCAAAATGAAATAAAATGGGACATAAAATAGTATCAGTATTATACCATGGATTATGCACTCAAACATTTAAACATGCAACAGCGAAATGATAGTATGTGTCAAAGCATAAACCATAAAAGTGAATTATAGATGCTATAGTTATTTAATAAGGCTTCATAGGAGTTACTCGATATTCAATGCTTATTTTAAATCACTGTAAGCGCTTTGCCATAATCCTAGTACTTATTTCAAATCTATAAACACTACTATTAAATCCTTTGCTGTGTTTTTTTTATAGTTCCAGCTTCCTTGAAAATAAGAAGAATATTAAGCAAAATTACTTTTTGAAAAAAAACCCACATAACTATAATATTAAATAACTCCTGCTTCTAACACAACATTTTGCTGTAATATACAGATAATTATCAAACCAAGTAATTCCATGTAATTATAAAAAAAATGAGAAAAGTTAACATATAAGTAACATAGTTTTACAAGGCTGAGAAAAAGACACAAGTCCATACAGTTCAGCCTATTTACCTGCAATATTGATCCAGATGAAGGCAAAAAAAAAACACAAAAAACATGAAGCAAGAGTCAATTATCTTCATAGTAGGGAACAATTCCTTCCCAACTCAAAATATGGCAATCAGAATAATTCCTCGGATCAAGATCCCACCTTCAGTTATCTAGAACCCATAACTTGTAATGTTCTTACACTGAAGGAAAGCATCCAACAATTTTTAACTCTTTAATATAATCAACCATGACAACTTCTTCAGGTGATGTGTTCCATAGCCTCACTGCTCTTACCCCCTTCTGTGCTGGTTTAGAAACTTTTTTTCCTCTACCAAGGGGATGCCCCCTTGTTATGCTTACAGTTTTTTGTGTAAATAGATTGTGGGAGAGATCTCACCCCTGATATATTTATACATGGTTAATAGGTCACCTCTTAATCTTCTTTTTCTCTAGAATAAACAATACCAATTTTGATAATATTTCTTCATACTCTAGTTTTCCCATTCCTTTTATTACTTTAGTAGCTCATGTTTTAACCCATTCAAACTCAATTACATATTTCTTGTGCACTGGTGCCTAAAACTGAACACAGTATTCAATGTGTGGTCTGAATAGTGCTTTGTAAAGCAGTATAATTATCTTCTCATCATGTGCATCTATGCCTCCATTGATGCACCCCATGAAACTATTTGCTTTGGCAGCTGCTGCTTGGCAGTGGTTGCTACAGTTAAGTTTATTGTCAATTAAAATTTAAAAATCCTCTTCCATGTCTGTTTTTCCCAGTGTTTTCCATTTAGAAAATAATCTTGACTTACATTTTCCCTTCCCATATGCCTAACCTTACATTTATCAGTGTTAAACTTCAATTGCCACTTCTCTGCGCTAGTGTGCAATGTATCTAGATCCAACGGTAATAAAATACTATCTTCATTTGCATGAACTACTTTACACAGTTTAGTGTCATCTGCAGAAATTTTAATTTTACTATACAATCCTTCAAAATAGTAATTCATAAATATATTGAAGAGAAGAGGGCCCAAAACTGACCCATGGTATACCACTATTAACAGTGACCCAATGTGAGATCTTAACATTAATAACCACCCTGCTTCTTATAACTAAGACAATTAATAACACACTTACACACCTTTTCCCCCAGTTCCAAGCATTTTCATTTCTATGTACCAGCTAAAAGGCATGGTATCAAATTCTTTGGAAAGATCAAGGTAAATGACATCAAGCGACTCCCCCTGGTCCAGTCAATATATGACCTCCCCATAAAAGCTAATAGATTTGTTTGTCAGGATCGATCCCTTATAAACTCATGCTGATATGGAGTTATACATTTCTTTGAATTGAGATACTCCCGGATAGCATCTCTTAGAAAGCCTTCAAAACATTTTACCCAAAATAGAAGTTAGACTTGCAAGTCTATAGTTTTCAGGATCACACTTTTACCCCTTTTTGAATATAGGGACCACATTTGTTATGTGCCAGTCCTGTGAAACAGTCCCTATCATTATAGAGTCTGTAAATATTTAAAAAAATGGTCTGCCTATGACTGAACTTAATTCTCATAAAATCCTAGGGTGTATATTGTCTGGACCTGGTGATTTATCCATTTTAATCAATTTAAGAAAGCACAGTACTTCATCCTGGGTTAGGCAGGCAACATTGAAGGGAGTATTTACTTTATTGTTCTTCGTTTCACCTGACATTTCATTCTCTTCTTTGAATATAGTGAAGAAAAACTTGTTTAATAAATTTGCTTTCTTCTTATCTTCCTCTACATTAGTTCCTTCATTTTTTTTTTTAAGAGTCCAACACTTTCAGGTTTAATCTTTTTATTATTAATGTAATTAAATAATATTTTTGGGTTTGTTTTAATCTCTTGGGCAATGAGTCTTTCTGCCTCCAATTTAGCTGCTTTAATTTCTTTTTTTACATAATTTATTTTGAACTCTATATACCTGTTTAGTGCTTCCATACACCTTTCCTGTTTTATCACTATCAGTGCTTTCTTTTTGGCATTTATATCCTCCATTACATTTTTATTCATCCACATTGGTTTTCTTTTGACTGAACTTGAGTGAAAGAAACTGATTGCAATTATACGTGACTGAAACTAAAAGAATAAATTGGTGAATCTCTGACAATTAGCTAATTAACAGATATCAACTTGGCAGAAATGTGAATTCATGTCTATTATTTGTAATAGAATTTTTTGAAATCTGTAATATGTCTGGTCAGTCCTTTCCTCTGAGAACCAGGGAATTACTCCTATTAATGTAAAATCCAAAAATACGAAATTCAGAAAAATATGATTCAGCAACAACACAAAGGCAATATGTGCTTATCTCAGCTTTAAGCTATTTATATTATTTGGTAAAAAAAGAGAACACAGGGAGCTCATTATTGTCATAAAAACAAGGTCATTACATCTTGAATTAATAAAGTATGTCTAAAGCAGATTAAATTATTTTACTGAAAATGCATATCAAATTTTTGTATAAAAATTCATTCATACCATTTATTTGAATAAATGTTTTGTGGAAATAAGAATGTATGAGACATTACTAAAAATGTATAGGGGAATATTATAAAACTCAAAAGGTTTTCAACAACTTATCGCTTGTGAATTATCAGTTTTAAGTCAGTATTGCTCTTCTCGTTTATTTATAAAGCTGTTAAGTCAAAATTTTTTAGAACCAAAAGTGTCTGCCTGCTTTAGACTGGTGAAAACCCATAATTCCTTATGGAGTTGGTCCTATAACTTAGCTACCATTGAGAAATATTTCCTGTTGAAAAAGAATATCGATATTGAATGAAAGATGAATCTCACATGAAAACAATGCAAACTGGGCTGGATTCAACTGATTGAAATTTATAGTTATTGATCTTCTGACAATTCTTTTTGACTCTATATAAATTAACAGAATCGAAAAGTCCAGCAAAATGAAAAATAATGTTGAAAAGTGCCAGGGAAACAAATCATAAAATGTCAAAACAGCTTCTATATCCCCTGTAGTGTTTTATAGGAAATATTATGAAACACAGCATAAGGCTAGGGTTGATGGGACCACCAGAAGGTCCCCCAGCTGGCTGCATCATGTGATGTGACCATTGAGAGAGGAAATCTATCCGGGGCAGACTGGCCTGCCAGGTGGGGCTTCTCAGGGGCCAGTGTCCTGGCGGGCCAGTCCAACACTGATGAAACATACACTGCAAAAATGTTGAGAGTTAAAAAAAAAGCATTTTAAATAGGTTATACCAGAATAATTTCTAAAAAAAATACTGTTAACCCAGAGTTAAATGAGCAAAAAACTTTTTGACTTTCATAAAATCCCCTTGCTGTTTGTATTTTTATGAATGAAGCATGGTAAACTTGGACTGGTAAAGTGCCATAACTGGCATAACATGACTGGCATGATATTCATTAAAGGGATTGAGCTGGTGACAACATAAGCATTTCTTTTTATGAACTAAAATGATTAAAATATTAATGATTGGGGATTGGGTGCTGCCGCCATAAGCAAAATAGAAATACCTGATATCACATGGTCAGACCATGCAATAGTTGATTTACTTTGGCAAGTCTGGAACAAACATAGAGGCAGAAGGTAGCTGGAAACTCAACGAATCTTTATAACAAAATGAGGAATTCAAGTAATCTATACAAACCTCAATTCATGAGTTTTTTAAATAAATAAGCCAACTGACACTTTGCTAGCAACAAGATGGTCAGCACATAAAGCAGTAATTAGAGGTAGGTCTCATCCAGAAAGTAAGCCAAATAAAGAAAGAAAAGTAAAATAAAAACTACTATGAATATGAGAACAAACCACATCCAATATACAGATCTGTATTATACAATAAATCTCCTCTAGCAATGCAAGCAAATACATCACCTTTCCTCACCAATTGGAGCCCTCTTCAGCTAACTACTGACCAACAGGCTTCCCTAGAAACTCCAATTAGCCCAGAAGAAATTAAGCTATAATTAAAAACTCCGAACTACAAAACCTTCAAAGAGTAATTACTGCCACACATAACTTCCCTATTTCAATCCTTCCAAAAAGGGGACCCACCCTCAACCGAAATGCAAAAAGCTACTATCACAGTGATCACTAAAGAAGGTGAAGATTCACTAAACTGCAAAGGCTACAGGCCGATATCTTTAATAAACACCTATATAAAACTATGCGAAGATACTAGCAAACAGACTAGCGCCACTTCTCCCTCATCCACACTGAACAAACTGGCTTTGTCCCCACATGCACTGCTGGAGACAATGTCAGGAAGACAGTGACATAACATCTGGGATTTCAACTAAAAAAAATCAAAACTCAACTCACAAAACTCCCAATATCATTCAATACATATGAACAAAGAATTACCACCAGGACAAAATTTAACAGCCTCCCAAGCATGGGCCAACACAGATTTAACCTCTATACACCAATTCACAACAGGAAATAAAATAAAAACCTTCGAGGAAATTAAAGCAGATCATGATCTAAACAATCATGAAATCTACCATTACCTACAAATTAGAAACTGTATATTTAAAAAAAATAAGAAAAAAAAAACAAACTTACAACTACCCCAACACAATTTGAAAATATTTGTTTCAGGCCTGCCATGGTATCTCTCATACTATCTCCATCACATATCAAATCATATCTAGCAAAACACTGAAATTCACACAGCCATATTTGCTCAAATTGCAACAATAGAATAGAGATCTGGGAATAGAGATCACAGATAAAAAGTAGGCTGAGATCTGGGAAGCAGCAAACAAAACATCAATATGTGCTACAACCAAAAACAGTGCATATCTACATGCTTTCGAGGCTGTGATCAACAAGGTACATTTTTACACACCTGGTGGCCCTGCAGAGTAGCCCAACACTACTGCAGGGAATAATTACAGACACCTTGAACACTGTCTTCAAGATCAGAATAACCAAAAAACCCCAAACCCTACTCTTAGCATTCCAAATTCCAGATTTACACTCAAGTGAGAACAAAGATTAGCCTCCCACATCCTAACAGCAGCAAAAACACCAATAGCTACATCATGGAACTACACTACCAAGCAGAACAGAGTTGATATCCAAGGTAAACTGGATATACACATTGGAAAAGATTAGAGGCTACCTTACAGATAACTCATATGAAATGGTATCATGGCTCCCATGGACCCAATCCCTTGACACATTACAAAAAATGAAAAAAAAAAAAAGAAAAAAAAAAGAGTACAAAACACCAACTAAGCTACAAAAGACTTCTTCCTTTCCTTGCTTCCACAATTACTTTAACTGTTAATTTACAAGGTTTTTTCTACATCTCTTTTCCCCCATTCTTCCATATTATGTCCCCCAACCCTCTACCAACAAAAGCTAAAGTCAATAGATAATACAAAGAAAGAAAAAAAGGTTTATAATAATATTAATAAACTAATACTAACGCCTTTTCTACTCAATCCTAACACAATGGCAATTTTGAGAATGAGCAACAAACAACAGAAACACAAAGAAAATCAATATAGACCATAACACCTCTAGGATATCAATGTAAAATAATTATGTTACTATCTTTGAATTGAATGAAATCATATAGTAAAAGACACAATGCTTTGCGAAAATCTCCTTTACCGAAACTTCAATAAGCAACAAAAGCCAAAACAATAAATTATGTCAATTTCAATACTATTGAAATATTGTTAAGCCGAGTTGAATGTTGATTGTAACATGATTGTAAATATATATGTGTGTATATGTATATATATTTTAATGTTTCTATAATATACAATATATATATTTGTTATATTGCAGTCTGATTTTTGTTATGTCTTTAATGATATAATACTGTACAAAATTAATTTGTACCAAAAGTAGTTTACAACACTAAAACTAGTTTGATTTTACAGTTTATCTGGATGCCCTTTAAATGCACAAGCAATAAAAAAAAGCAAAGTGACAGAAGAACTTGTTTCGGGTAAAGCAAAGGCAAACAATGGTAAGACTACATATTCAATTTATGGATGTCTAACTCAATTTCTTAACTTATTTTCAGCTATATAAAAGATGGGGTGAACTTTACTTGCATTGTCAGTACTGTTGGCAAAAAATATAAGGTTTACAGCTTTGATACACTAAAGTTTCTATATAGAACCTTTGGCATTGCAATCAAGCCCCCTGACAATATATGGTTGGCCAAAGTGGATGTGCCCAGTTTTTATGCCTGCGGTCCCTACGATGAGAGTATGATCACTGTGAGTATAACAATTAGGGAATAAGCAATTTTTGTGTATTATAAGCGGTTTTCTGTATTAAGATTTGTTGTGTTATGCTGCCACCTAGTGGTGTTTTACTGAAGTATCAAACCAACACGTGTTGTATTTGTGTCTTAGGTCATGTGACCCAGATTATACAGATCTGCAGAGTAGGGTAGTAACAGATTATTCCAAACCAGTATGGCTTAGAGACATGAACAGATGTGTCAAAGAGGGACACCCCTGGAGGTCCTAGTAAAGGAACAAAAGACAATAAATAATGTGAAAGAGAAAACTCCTTACAGCACTCCTCAAATAAGGAAACCTTATTAAAAAGCAGAAAGCCATAAAACAGATCAAAAGTGCATCGTGCAGGAGCTTATCTGAAAACCTCCCATCACTAACTGCAAAGCCACAATCATCTGATGTTACCAAGTATATAATCTTATATGTTCCCAATACAATGCTTTTATAGCTGAATATTAATAAGTATTAATAAAATCCTCTGCAAGAATGGAATATTTGCTAAAAGGCCAATCCCAGCAGAATTATGAGCTATGAATTCCAGATATTACACAGCACTGTGCAATAATATCTGTACTACACAGTTTATTCAATAAAGTCTGGAGACCCTTGTGGCATAAGAGAAAGAAACACAAGAAGTGTTTTGCCATTCAGAGATGCAGTTTTATCATGCAGTAAACATGTGGCCATCATGCATAATGCCAATGTGGTAGTTACATCTGGGTCACATTACCTGTTTAGTTTTAGTAATCCTTTAGGAGTTTTGGCACTGGCTGAACACAGGGGACAGAGTCTAAGGGATTCCTCAAATTCACTCTTAACCCCTGCAAGGGAGTTTGGCATTTGCTGAAAGTGAATCCCTGGGTTGCTACCCCTGAGACAGCCATCCCCTGGAGCAGTGTGAAGTGAGAAGCAGGGGGAGTAGGAGGGAACTCTAGAGTATAAATACTGGTGTGGTCAAACATAACAGGCATATTAAATGAAGCAAAGTTCAGGGCTGGCAGAAAACTTGATGTGGTCAGGAACAAGGCAATGTCAGAATCAGAGAATACAGGAGAGCAACCGGGAACACAGAAAAATTGGTCCTATAATTAGGCAAGGACAGGATGTAAATTTAGGTTATGCTGGACGGCTGTGAGATACTAGTACCAGCAGTTATATAATACAGCACTAGAGCCCAAAAGGTACTGAATTTCTTCTTAAAAAAAATAATAAAATTGCAGTTTAGGCTAGCAGACCATGTATTTTCATATTAGCTATGGATAAGATAAATTTTTACTTCTTTAAGCACAATCAGTCTTATTCACCAGGATTTTCAGATTCACCTTTGGTCCCTGAGACAAGATATATATGAATTCCGAGACAAGATATATATGAATTCCGAGACAAGATATATATGAATTCCGAGACAAGATATATATGAATTCCTCATGGTTACAAAACTGTGATAGAATACTGAATACTTTTTATTGAGCAAGAATCAAGTGACTTATAGCCTGAGTAACTCCTCATGATATTAGCATCTTACTGTACTTATTAGGACAAGAAAATGAAGAAGAAGATATAAGGAATTTAGATGAAGAAATCAAAGAACTGAATGAATCAAATCTGAAGATAGAGGCTGATATGCTAAAACTACAGACCCAGGTAGGGATCTGATGTATACAGAAGTAGTTCTGTGAATTATATATTTTCAAAAATGTGACTTCATTTTGATGGATCCTATTTAAAGGGAAAATATGTGAAAATGAAAGGAGTACTTATATGAAAATGTTAAGTGATCATATTGACAATACGAGTAATAGTGTTGAATAGAATAGAGGAATTTCATGTTATAGTAAAACTTGAGAGGGAACTTGTATTGCCATCATTCACACACAGTTTACTAATTGTATGCTAGAGACAATAAGGAAGTTGAAAAGATTATGGGGGAAAAGCAGAATGTTAATGGTAACAAGCAGACTACATGGAGGGAAGATTAAAAAGAGAAGTGAAAAAAAAAAGATTAAAGTGGGAATGACGTATAAATGAAAATAAAAAGCAATTAAAATAAAGGGGTTAAGGGGGACATAGTTTACAGACAAATAGTTGAAAAAAAAGAAACTCAGGGAAGGGAGTAGGCAAAAAAATACAATATAATGAAAATACTTTTTACTAATTAATTATAAGTACTGTGGGTAATAAAGAAATAATCAATATTAAGAAATACAATTCAACTCTTATAATTTATTAAAATCGAAAATTGCGTTATTTGCCGATATTTTTTTCCGATTTCATGATATCGATATTACTGATATCGCACAATTTTTACCAATATCGTGATATCGATATTACTGATGCCGTGTTATTGGACTTTTTCCCGATATCTGCAATTATGTGGTTCCGATATCGTTATATCAGCAAAAATCGGCAATATCGTGGTTCCGATATAATGGTATCTGCAAAAATTGGCGATATTATGGTTCCAATAGCACCGATTTTTGTCAATATCATGATATTATGGTTCCGATATCAACAATTTTTGCCAATATCTTGATATTGCGGTTCCAATATTGTGATATCTGTGAACATCAGTAATATCAATATCGCGATATCGCAAAAACGGCCGATATCGATATTGTGCTATCAGTAAAAATGGCCGACATCAGCAATATCAATATCGAGATATCGAAAAAACAGTTGATATTGTGATATCAGCAATATCGATATCAGTAAAAATCATGTGATATCGATATTTTTGATTTTTACAAATTTGACCTATAAAATACTAAGTAAACTAAGTTATTGTAATTTATCAAGAAGGGCAATCATTTGTAGAGGTCTAGTAGCCCACAGCTATCAATCAGCAGTTAGTATTCACTGGTATAAGAGCTAGAATTATGGTTTACAAGAGCTCTATAAAACTGCCAATGTATTTTGTTCATGGGACACTATATACCCTATTTTAATTAATGCTCACAATATACAGGGGTTAGACAATAAAAAATGAAACATCTGTCATTTTAGTGTGGGAGGTTTCATGGCTAAATTGAAGCAGCCTGGTGGCCAATCTTCATTAATTGCACATTGCACCAGTAAGAGCAGAGAGTGAAGGTTCAATTAGCAGGGTAAGAGCACAGTTTTGCTCAAAATATTGCAATGCACACAACATTATGGGTGACATACCAGAGTTCAAAAGAAGACAAATTGTTGGTGCATGTCTTGCTGGCGCATCTGTGACCAAGACAGCAAGTATTTGTAAAGTATCAAGAGCCACGGAATCCAGGGTAATGTCAGCATACCACCAAGAAGAATGAAACACATCCAACAGGATTAACTG
>WMED01023619.1:0-11410 GCA_019650415.1 Pipa parva
CCTTATAGTCCAGTGCGCCTTATAGTCCGGAAATATATATGTGTACATATAAAATAATAGACAGAAGTTATAAGGTAGATTTATCATTGAAATGTCCTTGCCAGCAAGATTTAGTTACATTCTCCTCAAATTTAGAGAGCAAATCCAAAATTACACAGAGCTACCCCCCCCCCAATCCCTCAAAAAGAAAAGTTACTTACCCTTGAAATCTCTGCTAAATGTGTATTCATGTCTTGGTCGCTAACTTGTACCATCTGGCGGATTCCTTTGTAATAGCTGGAAAAAAAAAAGAATGAAACATCAATCGGTTACGGAATGGGCACTAGGATATTAGGAGATGCAAAACTATAAATCCTCTCATTTCCTGTTATAAATATGGGATCTGCTATATACATCAGGTTTAATGGGTGGTGGGTATTCCTCATGGCATCAAGTGGTTTAACAAGTAAGATTATATGGCCAGCTGTAAGGATTGAGTTTTAGTTCATTTAGAGATTTTGTATACAGCAGGCCTTTCTTTGGCATCAGGTATAAACTGGTTATGTTTTTCGTGCTTACATGGTCTGTCACCTCAAAACTCTAATACTAATTTAGGTTCTACTAATGAAATAAACATTTTGTTATTATATATGTAATTTAAAAAATGTATCTTTAAACAGCGTTTCTCTCTATCATCTTCCCTGTCAGCCTGACTTTTCTTCTGAGTTGGGTTGGGGTGGGGCTAAATGATTTGTATTATATCTGCTCCAATTAGATCCCTTAAATCATGATCTAACAGGGACCTGATTGGAGGAGTTGTAATGTCAATCATTTAGCCCCACCCACCCAACTCAGGAAAGAAAAGGCAGGCTGACAGGGAAGAGAAACGCTGTATAAAGGTACATTTTTTTAAAAAGCTTTTCGAAGCTGTGCCCATTTATGTAAAAGAGTGCACACATCATCACGCTCTTTGTTTTTCTTTTCTTTACCGGTGAGGGGTGAACTGAACGTGATGTGTACACTCGTTTGCACCACAGATTTGAGTAGGTGAGCGGAGCTTCATGCTCGCTCCTGTACCTTCGCAAGCGCTGTGAAGTCTGCCTCCGAGCAGGGATATGACAGCACCGTACAAGCAATGATTCAGCTTAGTAGCAGGTATTGTTTTAGATGGCTACTTTTTTATTACACCTTTAGTTCTCCTTTAAGTTGGGCACTTGATAAAAAAACTTTCATCACATCTCAAATCCAAATAAAATAAATATCGGCACTCTAAGGTCTGTAAACCTTGCTCCTTTATTGTTTAAATGTAAAATCTGGCACAATGAAAGAATTCAAAGTAACTCTTACATGTTTCACGATAAACAGCGCTTAGTCATAGATGACTGTCTAGAGTCACTTTGTATTCTTTTGCTGTGCTGGAACTTACATTTCAACAATAAAGGAGCAAGTTAGTCCTTGGAGTGCCGAAATGCATTTAATAATTACGTAGCATTAGAAATATAAAGATTTCCTAGAGACAATTTATTATAACTTACTCTTCCACCATTTTTTTATATGTTGAGATCTCTTTTGCATATAATAATTTGTTGCTTGGAGATTCCTACAAAATACAGAGAAAGGAAAAAATCTCAACTGCATCTACATATGATTACATGTACGAGAACATTCTATTATAACAGTGCATTCATTGAAGATACAACACATTGCACACATATTTATAAATTCCTGTGTTAATCATATGTATATGATCTTGCCAGACTGTTGACTGGTTTGTGGCAAAATGCATGATGTAGCCTCAGCCTAAGCTTAAAGCTCCTCCTCACTGCCCTTTTGCTTATATTTTCTGCTAACTGCTTGCTCGTACACTCCTCTTATTCTTCACTCTTTGTACCTACAAAAAGAGGGCTGCCATTAAAAATCACAGGACCTACCCCCCCCCTCCACACACAAACACAATGGAGCCTCCTAATCACGAGTGTGTTTTTTTTTTTTTTTTTTTTTTTTTTTTTACACACTCCAGTTACAATTCAAACTGCCCAGGTACATAGCTTAGTGTCTAGTATAATATAATTTAAACGTATCCGTACTTAAAAGTACAGTCAGTGACTGGTGAGACCCCACAGCAGTAACCCCTATAACTCCATGACTACCTTTTAACTGTCAGGCTTATGCAATTTTACTGTAAAAAGTTAAATTAGCTTGAAATTAGCTCACAAAGTTGGGGAAGTAAAAATTATTGCTATCTACTGATTAATAACATCGAAAGCCTTTGGGATGGTTTTGTTCATATCAGAATGGTCAATGATCAATATATCCCACAGTCCAAATAGTAATATTTTATCAATATCCCATGTGATCCGAATCCAACGGATTTCTTTATTGACCCCATCATTGGAATTTACAATATACTTCCACTGTGGGCTAGGCCTTAATAACATAGCTAAAATTCAGTGCCCCACACTGTAACTGATAAAGTACTAAACAGAAATAACACTGTTAGAATAAAGAAACAGAAGAAAGGTCACTCACTCTGCTTAGTTTGTGCTCCGTTCTGCTACAAGCATCCATAAAGGTCTGTGCAATAACTGATAAGGATGCGTCCACTACTTGGTGAACATGCACATCAAAGATGAAATGGGGATTTTTCAGGATATTTACCCAAAACCTTAGCGATAAGCTGAAAGGATAAATGTGCAACAATGAGCATTTAAAGCACACAATGCTTTATTAAAGCTAAATAACAACTCCCATGATACAATTTATATGCTGAGGTACTTTCCATTCAAACTAAAGTAAGTCAGTGAATGGCTAGTATATGCTTTTCTCTTTTTGTACACAAGTCATTACAAGATCATACATATAACTGATGGAATAAACTATGTCTTCAAGTACATTTCCCCTATTTTTTCTCCAGAAACATATTTTTTTAAATTAATTGCACGTTCTACTATACAGACAAAATAAACAAATTGTATACAAGTATTTATAGGGAACATTGACTAAACATTTAACGCCAGGAGAAACACTATCATAAAAAATGCTAAGCACCTGTCCGTGCCTAGTAACAATGAATTATGGGGGTTATTCACTAAGGTGCGAATTCTCAAACAGCAGATTCCCATAGCAAATCTGCGACGGCGACAATTTCCCCATTGTAAAGTCGCAACCATATTTATATTTGCAACTACTACAAATTTCCATAGTAAAGTCGTCACTGTGACAATATTCTCATTACAAAGACGTGACTGCGACAGTAGCAGTCTATTGAGACTGCCTTTAGCGGGCGAATTCACACCTATACAATTCAAACTTTAGTGAATAACCCCTATGTGTTTAATACAAGTTATATATGGTAATCCTGAAAGTTATATTCAGTTTACCGTATTGGATAGAGGACAATACTTCCTAATGGCTCCTTCAATAAAAGAACAAGCTAGCAGGGATCATTCACCTTCAACTGCTGGCTTGGGAAAATGATTATGAAGCAAGAGAAGGGAAGACAAATAAAGTTAATGAAAGATTTATTTCTATTACACAAATTTGTATGACACAACATTTTTATACATTTAGACAGAGATCACTGAACCTGTTTGAAGAATATCATACTCCAAATTAAGTGAAAACTGCAGACAATCACATGACCTAGCTGGTAAAAGGTGGGTTAACTCCTTCAAGTTACTGTTTCCCAGAATCCCTTATTAATAGTATTGCTTACAAATGCTACACCTCACAGTATGAATCCAAGGAATAAATATAATGTAATTAAACTAAATATATCACCAGCCTCATTTCCAGAAGCAAGCAGAGAGGGCAGCTGTCTGCCCATCTATCCACTGGTCCCACATGCACTGGCTACAGCACCTCCTCAATTGACAGCTGCCTTACAGGTAGTTAGGTGAATGCTGAAGGACCTGAGAAAATTGCCTTGTATATCACACTGCACGCTATATGTTAATGTCTAAATTCAAAAAGTGTCTTTGACTGTTTCACAAGGAACAACCAAACTGCAGTAGTAGAAATCTTGTTCCTACAGACCATAGAAAAGCTAAGTTAAAATGTCTTACCTATTTGTTTTCCATATGTGTACCGTGTCTTCATCTTTGATTTCATATTTCTCTGCTTGTTCATCAAGGAAATCAAAAAAGTATTTCACAGCTGGAGGTACCACTTGATTGGAATTAAGGACACTCTGGAAGAAGTTATCTACAAATTGCTGCAGCGTGCCCTGTTGAATACAAAGAAGTTTTATTAATAAGAACAAACTTGGGGTGCATCATCAAAATGGCTAATTACTTTGGTTGTCTTTTTATATAGTTGCGACATACATAAAGGATCAATAACACCAAAATATAAAAATTCCCATTTAGATTAGCATTGCAATTATTCAAATACAGCACTCGCAAAAGCTGAATTCATCAATTTTATTATCTGTCACTTTTTATCTTTTCTGATAGTAGCCATGTTAAATAAATCTCGCCCAGTCCCACTGTTTTCTGTGGTGTTGAGAAGCACACCCTAAAAGCACTCATTTTAGAATTTTCACAACCATAGACCGAATTTATAGTAAGTATAAATGCATTTAAGAAATGTAACTTTTTTTTTGGTGTTACTGTTCTTTTAAGCAGGGTTTATCACTGGTAAAATGAACTGTATTTAAGAGTTCTTCAAAGGCGTTTACATGGGTTCTCCTGCTTGGCATGACAGCCCTTCTTACTTTTTAATCCTAATTCATTTTCCAAAAATATCCAATTTTTAAAAATAATTTAAGAGACCTGGCTCCTATCCGATATTCTTGATACCAGCGGCTGGGTTACAATCAAGACTGCTACCCGAGAAGTTGGTCTGGCTAATAATCATCATTTTCAGGGAAATGGACCACTGATACTGGCTACAACTACAAGAGGTTGACATAGAGATGATTAAACTAAAGAGTTTATTAATGCAGACATTTTGTGGGAAAAAAAGTAAATACGGTAAACAGCAACCCCCCCCCCCCTTCAGGTTATTTCTATGGTTTCTGTAGCCAGGTACTATTATTACTACTTGTTTAATTTTTTATACTCATTGTAACTATGAACTGTAATTTGTAACACTGTCTAGTGTAGCAAGCTATTTTTATGTGCATACTTAAACAGCATTGCATGTTTTTGTCAAAATGTGTATAGTTTGCATCAGTACAATAATACAGGTGATCAGTACTTAGGTGGACAAGAGAGTAAGCCGCTCTAAGTGCCACCATAATGTCCTTGAGAAGAAGATCTGTTAATTCTTACACTCTGACACTTATACTAGAATAGTTTGGAAGTACACTTGGAAGGTGGCCAGTAAGGCTGGAACATGTTGTTTATGATGAAAAATTACTACAAACTGCTTCTATTTCTATTTGGATGAAATGTTGTAAATAGACTTGTTCCAATCAGGCAACATCCACTGTTACACTAAAGTTTGTATGTTTTGTCCTCATTCCAGCAGAAATTAACTTAATCATCAGAATTTAATGACCAAATAAAGAAGACCTCATTGTTTTTTGCAGTTTATCACTGCACATTTTGAAGACCAAGAGCCACACTGAAGGTTCCAGTTTGGAATATTCTACACCACTGGTGGAGAACCTTTTCAGCACAGAGTGCCAAAAAGTGCCACCACTCAACCAGCACCTTCCCCCGAAGTGTAGACGCTGATTTGTAACATCACTGCGCCTGCATCAGAGAAGAGCTTTACTGTGGCTATCTTATCAACAAGCAAGCGCTCCTTCAGCGTAGGCCACAGATCCAACCTGAAAACTGTCAGGTCGGGTCTGTGACCGAAATTGAAGGAGTGCCGCACGCTAGGGGGATTGAAGATAGCAATGGCTATGGTGCCATAAGTTCACCAGCGCTGTTCAACACTATTTCATGTGTGTACCATATACCTTGACAGAAAGTAGCCTTGTTAAATAGATTTCTGTTATCGCTTTGGTCCTTTCCTTCTCTTTCATGCTTCCTCTCTTTGATTTCCCTTCATCTACTTCATCTGCTGGACGGACAAGATGCCACGTTTTGTTTTCATCCTCTAGTAGTGCATGCCCTAAAGGAGAAAAGAAAATCTATCAGACAATCCAATGTGTGCCTGCACCCAGTCAATAGTGTACACTAGGCCTATAAGTGTCTATGGAGTGTGCATACTGACCTGTTACAGAATTTTCTCTCTTATTATATTATATAATATATAAATATATATCCCCAGAATACTATCTTATTCTGCATAGCAGCCTATCATTACACTTTTGATGACAACTTGAATTATACAGCATTTTTATAAATGTTTTGGCTGTTAAGCAAGTTATCCTAAGGTAGAAAAAGATTTCCTATGGATAATTATCTCTCTCACATACACACACAGAGACTAGCAGTGCCAGATTTAAATCTGTACAGCCCCAAATGCTTGCTTATTTAGGCCATACCACTAATTGACCACACCTCATTGTGCAAATGATCACAGACTAAATGATGCAATGAAGTGAAGTGCTTAATCTGACTCATCATTTCATGCAAAGAGAAATCACAAATCCTAGGTCAAACATTTTAATGTTAAAAATTCTTATTTATATATGATCCCACTGATCCCCCCCATGCCTACATCTCTGACTAGGAGAGAGGCACCCCTTCTGTCTGAGTCACTTAAACACAAGGGGAATTTGTGCTTATCGGGAAATCTGGCACTGAATACTAGACTAGTAGGATGTACAACATGATGATCATCTGGGAAAGTTAGAGAATAACTAGGGAAGGGATGTAAGAACATTAGATCAATGATTGTTTTAGGTTGTTCTGGTTGATGTAATAAAAGACAATTACTTACTTTCTCCAGGAAAATCTTGATGTTCCTCTTGCTGCTGAGATATTCCAAGTCTGGACAGAATGAGTGTTGCATTATCCCTGACCTACAAAAAATTAAACATGATATGGGCATGGCTTGGTCTATTACTTCCATATGCACAAAGCAGGTGTACAGTGCGAACAGGGTATTTCACAAGGAGTACAATATTTCTGAAACTGAGCAATAGCTCTGCAGGTAATGCAGCATGATTATTATTATTATTATTAAATATAGTTGCTTAAATACTGGCATGAACATTAAGTTAGCATAACATATAAATAACAGAAATTTAAAAAAATGGACAAAAATCCCAGCATATATACATGGTACATTCATGGTAGATTTGTATAGTACATAATTAAAGTCAGATTGATTGGCATACAAAATGTGTCAGAATTTAAACGTCGCCCTCAGACCTTAAGTAAGTCACAGCTTGTTTATTTTACAGGGCAAAGTAAATAGGAATGTGCAGTGAAATCAGAGCTAACCGTTCCTTTCCAGAAATATATATATATGAACATACGGTGCTCAGTATGGTAAATTATAATTGCCTTTCTTAGGAAGCAATTAAGGAATACACAATGACCTGAGAAGAAAAGTACAGCTGGGAGGTAAACAGGGAATGAAAGAGAATGAGAAAGTTATTATTACATAAACAGCACAAGGGATATTAATACACAACACAGTACAATACAATATGGAGACCAAGTGGGGGGCAGAACATGGAAGGTTGATTCATTTTGGTGGATTAACAATTAGGAATGACTAAAGCCAAGGACTGACATCTAGGGTTTCATTTGCATTGTAAAAAAATATAAAATGCAACACAGCAGTAGAGACTATTATCAGAACTAAGCAGGAAACATGCTTAACAGACTGGCACATTTACACTGCCTTAGGGAATGGCAAAGAGAAAAAAACTAGTGGGACAAATAATCAGTGTCGGACTGGTCCACCAGGACACAGGGATAACTCCTGGTGGACCCAGGCTTCAGTGGGCCTTCCTGAAGGTCAAGAGGTTGGTGTAAATCAGGTAGGGGTTTTGGAGACAAAAAATTATGATAGGACACAATTAAATTAGAGGGAATTAAGAGGTAGTAGGAAGGAAGGAAATGAAGAGATGAGAAAAAAAATGTTTATCTTGGTGGCCTCTAATCTATAAAGTATTCCAACAATAAATTTCATGCAGCTCTTTCCATGATTCACAGTTGAAATTCTGCATTTATACAAACAATTATTTCATGGTAATGACAACATACTTACATTGTAATGCATGAGTGTATTATAGCGTTTCCACCTTCCATCTTTCTGAGATGTTAAATCCATATCTGAAAGAATTTGTGCAGTAGATCCTGGCCTCCATTCTAAGAACAAATTTATGTCATTCATAAGTAAAACAGAAAAATTAATTAAGCAAGTGTACAGAAACAAGTTCTATCTTCGTCTGGTACCGAGATGCAGAGGATATTGTACTAACAAAACTAAATAAATACATTGCCCAGCTCAATTGGTTTGACTATTAAGGGTGTGGACCACAGCTCCTCACCCCAGCCTTGCCCCTTCATAGCACAGTAAGTTTTCTTTAGTCTGGTGGGCAGCCCTGCAGGGGGAAGTGATACCCAATGACGATCCACTGGGCCCCTTGGCATCTGAACTATGGTACTGGGGACCCTCTACTGTAAAGAGCCACCAACGCTTTCTTTTTGTTTATTTTGCCTGCTGTATAGTGATGTGATTAATAAAGCTGAATACAGTTAACACTTTCTCATGACATTTTCACCTAATAGTGCTGCTTACCCAGAACCAAACTGTCAGCTTTTGGCCGCTGGGAATAAGGAATGTTCCTATAAACCTGATCAACAATCTTCTCTTTTACTTGGGTGATGGTGTCACAGTTAAGCACTTTCACAGGTACTGGTTCCACCCCTTCTTCCTGTACAATCACATTAACCGTCTACAAGGGATTAGAAAAAAACAAAACAAAACACACCATTACTTTCCCAGTCTGAATCATTCTAGGATTTCTGTTTACTAGTTGGAAACTATTCATTTGTACTCTTAGAAAAAGGTTTACAAAGACATTTGAAAATATTCCATTTGTTCATATGGGTTTCAAAGAACGGCTACAGTTTCAGGTTTCATAATTCCTTTGTGTACAAACCTACGGTACCATACTAAAATGAGAATTTCTCTACATTAAATCCTTTTTCAGTATCAGAGATTTATTATATTGTTTAATCCCCTTTTTCAGCACTTGATATGCAACCATATTTACATTTCAGTCATCTTCCTGTTTAGTAATTCAGAGAGTGGCCACACATTTTAATCTCCGTGCTTCTATGTGCCATTATGAATATTTTGCTGCACATTATAAGCATACTGCGACATTGCTTCCTTATATTATAATATTGCTAAATTATCCACAATCCCACTTACCAACTGTGAGTACTCCACATCATCCCCTAGCAAACCAGTATCGTTCAATGTGTATTTGGCTTTAATTTGCACGGCATCCACAGGGCCCTTCTCCACTTGATGTTTGATTGCTTTGAAGAGCTTGTATAAAGGCTCACCAGCTGTGTCCTGCAATGGAGAGTTGAGAATTTCAAAATTAGATAAAAATCATTTTAATGGAGGTGGTGACCTGCTGAGCTGTATTTCTCCTCCAATAGAAACTTTCCCTTATTTATAGGCCTGGGCCAAACTGCCACTTATCTGCATCATTTAAAATTAAAACAGGACAGCATGCATTCAATAAACATCGAGCTAATGTTCTAATTTACTCTTGCAAATAAATTCCTAATTTTACCTTCAAATACTGGTATAAACATATGGACATCCAGTTTGAAAGCATCCGTTCCACAACAGTTTCTGATCTATGGAAAATATAAAAAAAAAGCACGACACGATGATAAGAATTTTAAGTCCCATTTCTCCAAAATTTGACACTTTTACAATTTCAAATGACCCAACTAAACCTATTTCTTGTTTTTACAAAGCCTCACTAATTAGAAAATGGTATTTACAAGCACCCGCATAGTCTGTGCTCATATAATGAGAAAGATTTTAGGTTAAATCTGCTTATGTCAAGTTTGAAACATAAATTTGTAGTGGATTGATTCAATGCACCATTTTAGAACTGTTACAGCAAAAACATGTTACTGAGCTTGCTCTATTCGGAACTGGAAAAAAGAGAGGACTGTGGTAGCTGTCATGATCAGAAGAGATCAGGGGCAGTGCTGGAGCCTAATAATGTGAATGATCAGTAATCTCCTCCCATTCCCTACCTAATCACCCCTAGACATAACAAGCCTATATATTGCGCTCCTTTAATAGGTTTAGCAGCCTTTTACATAAGGACTCACAATATGAACAGTGCAGGGAAATGAAAAAATTATATTCGTATATCCCACTCTTTCTACATCTCTTTTTGAAGACTTTTATTTCATGATTACGTTTCCTTAAAAATGTTTTGGAATTTTATTATTTTATTTTTAACACAAGTACACCTGGGACTTGTAAAAGTGGAAAAATCTTAGTTAACAAAGCAACATGGTAATCTAATAAATAGCTTATCCACATAGAGCATTGGTATCCTAACCTTAACAGCTGCTGTTTATATGTATATTATATAGGATAAATAATGTTTAGTATAAATCATTTCCCTATATAACTGGATCCCAATATTGTTAGGGAACAGGTGTTTCGCATTTTGGTATTATGTTCATTTAAATATCTACAGACTGATTTGCTGTAGGTACAAAACCCTTAGCAATACCTTCGAAGCATGAGTTTGGGGTTCTTGGCCACATACTGCTCCATCAGCTCCATGAATAAAGCTCTCATGATATCCGTGTAATATTCCAGCTTTCCATGTAGGGCCACAGTCAGCAAAGAGGCAAAATAGAGCTTCTCTCTAGCAGAGAAATCCTTTTGGCTTTCTAGAGTGTGGATGAACTGGATGGGGAGAGACAGAATAACATTGGCCTTTTTTACTTAAATTCAAAGTCCAACTTCAAAAGTTTAAAAAAAAATAAATAAATCAAAGAACAGAATTTGCAAAGTGAAAAATGAACAAGGGGAAGGAGCAAATGGCTTCTACTGACAGAACAGCACTATAAACAGCCTGCTCTGTTGTCAGTACCAAACCAGATACACCACAGATACACTAATTACTGCTGTAGTCTGTCCTGGTATAAACCACATAGGTTAAATTAGTAATATGTGAAAGGTACGGAACTAAGAAAATCTGAATTCAGATGTAGAGTTTTGAGTATGATTATTATGAAAGGAAGAGTAAAGAATAAACACAAATTGCCTTTAAAAATAAAAAGACTATAATGGTAACTGATTTGAACATTTTCTATGTGTGGGTTTCCTTAGGGCAGCGATTTTCAACCAGTGTGCCGTGACACACTGGCAGGTGTGCCGTGTCAAAGTCGGCTCTGACTGCCGGCTAGCGCTGGGAGATGCGCTTCTCCCTAGCTAGCTGGCAGACAGAGCCGGCAGATCGCAAGCAGCGCAGCAGCTACAAGCGCTGCTCGTGACACAAGGAGGGAGTCCTGTCTGACTC
>WMED01023622.1:0-11409 GCA_019650415.1 Pipa parva
TAGATAGATAGATAGATAGATAGATAGATAGATAGATAGATAGATAGATATTAGATAGATGGTACAGTTATATCACACAAACGGATTGGTTTTTTTTGGGAACAGTCATCAAACTAACTGATTATTTTTTGACTATATTCATCAAAGGAAAGACAGAACATTTTTTTTTATAACATCTCTAAAAATGAATGAAAATTCCATTGAAGAAAAAAAAACACAAATTTGAAAACAATTGCTGGAATTTTGGGGGAGTTTACTGATAAATACATGGCAGAGCATTCAGTTTTAGTAAATATAAAGAATCCAAAAAAGTAAAATAAACTAAATCCTCATAACAATACGCTAGGAATTTAACCATAGAATTGGAATTAACTCTATTTACAATGACTGGCTAGATTTCTTATTAAGGAATGTGTTTTATAGGATTGACGTTCCAATAGATTACCGTGGGCGTATTGTTAATCATATTATAATGGCCGTATTACCTACTTTAATCATGTAATATCCCATATGGGAGAGAGCGGGAAATGAATGTGCATTGAAAAACTTCGTTAAAAATAGTCAGTACTGTATCACTTTAAGTTAATTGACAGGGTGCTGCATTTTGATGTTCCACTGCAAAAAAATGATTAAAATCGTCATAAATCAGCCATATGTTAAAAAACCCATCTAGTAAAAGAAGGATGCTTGTCTTCCACAGGATGGTATGAAAGGAGATTGATGTAATGACTTTATTAAACATTTGTTTACTGCTAGACATATAAATATGTATGTACTAGGTCTCTATGCATAACTGTTATTTTGTCTGTTTTACACTATAAGCCAAAGAGCTGTGATAATCAAAGCGTTAAACAGGGCATCCAGGCCCGACTCCCACTATTGCTCTACTGACTCACAGCAGATCATTCCCAAAAATACAATAAGAAGAAATTGAAAAGGACAAATCACGCATCCTTTAGCATAAATTATTACCATTTTATGGTGGAAGCTTGGCCACAAGAGAACACAATTATTATTTTAACACATGATTAATACCTAGAGATTACTGCATGGTTGAATGTGTTTCACTTAGTCAGCTCAAGCCGCGGATACTAGTACCTACACACGATCAGAACTGCTTGTAATTGCCTCTGGAACGCTTTATTTATGTAATATTACTAGTATTTAGTTTTTAATAGGAAAGGGGTCCATGTTCGGGAAATCAGCACCATTTGCTTTACAGTAACAAAGTCCACATGGGTGACATTTATTAAACTCGAAAAGACTGATAGCGATGATTTCTTTAATACAGACCCCATCGCTATTAAAAACTAAATACGTCATTTTTTAAAGCTAGTGAAATTCATACCTTGTCTATCTGTAGAATATAATAATATCTTACTTAGGGGGTTATTCACTAAGGTGCAAATTCGACTGTCAAATTCACAAACTGCAGATTCCCATAGCAAATCCGCAACAATTTCCCCATTGTAAAGTCGCGGCAATTTTTTAATGTTAAGATTGCGACAATTTTTCCATAATAAAGTCGCAACTGCGACAATATTCTCATTATAAAGATGCGACTGCAACAGTAGCAGCCTATTGCGACTGTCTTTATCTGGCGAATTCGCACCTATACGCAACAATTCGGACTTTAGTGAATAACCCCCTTTTAAAGTTAAATGGATGCTATCATCCTACAACCTTCTATCTTTTTAGCTTACCGGTAATCGAAATTTGTCATTATGGCTTCAAACTTTAAACAAAGGTTTTCCAATGCGCGAGTATTAAAAATAAAGAAAAACAAAAGTTCATTTTGGCTATGTTCGTTCAGTAACAAAGTTTACAGCATCTGCCAGACTCTAAACTGAAAAGATTACAATTAAGAATGTAAAAACGTATCATTTAGCCGGTACGCTGCTCTACAAAATCAAGGGAGCTCTGGAGATCTCAGAGTTGGTTAAACACTGATTTTGTGTTCTGAATCCCTCAAAATCAGTTGGGAGTTCCGAAGTTTGCAGGTCCCTGTTGTGGCTTAAAGACAGTCGCAAGACTGTTACTGTTGCAGTCACGACTATATTAAGGAAATATTGTCCCAGTCGCAACTTTAAAATTGTCACAGTTGCGACTTTACAATGGGAAATTTGTCACGGTCGCGGATTTGCAATGGGAATCCGCTGTAGTCGAATTCTCTCTTTAAATGATCTATTGAGGAAGGGGAAAGGAAAATGAAATGACACCGCTATAAAATCCATTTAAGTACAATAATGTAGAACGTGGGCTGGTGCAAGGTTAAATACAAAACTTAAATACAAAGGGACAAGGAGTCACAGAATATTTCCAACCTGCTCTCAACCACTTGAAGCTGATGTGAATGAAAAAATTAAAATCTAACTTTGAATGATATTAGTTAAAGTAACAGGTATCCAATACTTGGCAAAAACAATAAGTGATTATGAGATACAATTAAAATATGATAATCCCCTTATGCTGGGGCAGGATTATCATAAGTAATGAAGCTCAGAAGGGTGGGAGAAAATTAAATAACTCCCAATTCTCTCTTTAGTCAATATCTCCCTTTAGTGTTGTAGGTGAAAAGTGCACTGTTACTATATATGTTAACCATAGTCCTTTGTGAAGATTTCCCAAGGTGCATTTCCAAATAAAGTAAGCATTGCTAGCTTTACATCTTGCTAAACACCTGTTAACTAGAGCTGGCACAAACAGCAAGAGGCAATCCATTTAGATTGCAAGCTCTTGTGGGTAGAGTCTTCTTCTTACTATTGATATATCTCCAGGCCTATGAACTAAGCGAATCTTTTCATTCCTTTTCCTTTTTTAGTAGCAGTTTCTATGTTTTTCATTGGATTGCCACCTTTTCCTTGCTTATTAAACCCTGTGACATATCACATGCCCTCGGCATCATTTTAGCTCCTCGCACATTCTCCTATGCGCTCCCATTTCAGAAAAGTGATCGCACCTTTCCCTTTTATAGTCGGACAATTATTCTCAATACGTGTTATCCCGACGAGTGGCTGTAAACAACCTGGAATTGGAATTATATAAAGGTTTTTTTCTTTTCCCCCAAGTTTCCCTGCTGTGTTAACAAAAGAGACACAAAAAAAAGACCAAAAAAATAAAGTTTGCTACCTTTTTTGTATTAAGATATAGCACAGTTCATTCTTTACTTGTTATTTCACAATACGCTTACTCCTACTTACATCATTGTCCTACATCAGCTCTTTATTTAGGCATAATAGATTCTCCTGCAGAGCTGCAATTTACTTTTACTGGTAGATTATTCCAAATTTTCAGCCAGGCACACTTGACACCACTCATATTGATCTCGACATGCACACGTTACTTAATCTTAAGCATATTCAGAAAGCACTTAGTACAATGCATTTATCTGCTATATAAAATAACCATCAAATCAGGCAGTCTGCTGAGCTTTACCTTCATCTTACCCATTGGCATAGGGTGAGCCCCTGCAGTGCCGACAATGACATGTGGGGGGCACTGGCTGCTGGACTGGCCAGTTTAACATAGTAACATTGTTTATAAGGCTGAAAAAAGACACAAGTCCACCCAATTCAGCCTACGTATTTTCCTGCAATGTTGATCCAAAGGAAGGAAAAAACCCATGAGGCAAGAGGCAAATATCCTCACATTAGGGAAAAAATTCCTTCTCGACTCCAAATATGGCAATCAGAATAATTCCCTGGATCAAGATCCCACCTTCAGTTATCCAGTACCCATAACTTGTAATGTTCTTACACTGAAGGATCAGAATAATTCCCTGGATCAAGATCCCACCTTTAGTTATCCAGTACCCACAACTTTAATGCTGCCTAAATTATATGCGCACATGCATACATTGACATGTACAAAACTAAAGTCATTAGAACATTTGTCAGGGGGTGCTACACTAGTGACTTTACATCAGTGATCTTACATGTGATGCGGGTAGGAAGTATCATTTACTTTACCAGGAAATCTACTGCATAAAGGTTTCTTATCTATGTTTTAGTTGGTTTTGGTGTGGTAGGTCTTTTTGTTTTGTAGGCATATAACCCCCAAGAGTTTCTGATTGTGTCATTCAATGTCTGTGTTGTGCAGACCAACTCTAGTCTCTGTATTATATACTGTGTGAATGTAATTATTAGTAATTGCAGGTCATTTTGCACTTTCCATCCAGGCATGTGACACTTTGCTGCCTATGGGTAATGTTTATGGACACTTTGTCCAGTGTTTATGACTGGGTTTTACCCCCAGTACATGTGTCATGTCTTATGTATCATGAAAATAGGACTACAGTGTCTATGTCCGATGGCGCTTACTTTTATTTAGGACGTTTTTAGATTGTGACTCTCGATGGAGACTAAGCGGCTTATTCATCAAAGTGAAAATTCGACTGTCGAAGTGAATTCTCATCACTTTGGTTTGCTACGCTGTGATTCCTTATTCAGCGGATTCCCATAGTGAAGATGTGACTGCGTAGTGTGGCATAGTCAGCTGGACAGTAGCAACCCTGCCATTAGCCCCATGATTTTTCAATTTGATGAAGTAAAACTGACAAATGTGATCCATTATACCTTGTCGAATTCAGTACTACAGACTCTGATGCCTGATGAATAGGAGACTGTTTCCTATTGTCTGTCTTCCATTCACAATAGAAGATGTACTTGTATACTTTTTTATTAAATTATTATCTAAGATAGAATTTACTCCCTCTGGACAGATACCTTATCTAGAGACAGTTTAGCACTATAACCTGAGACAGTTACCATAAAGAATAATTTAGATTGTCAGCTCTACAGGGCAGGAACCTCCATCCCCTTTTGATGGCAAGGTAGCCATACTGCTAGTGTAAAGTATGACTATCGTAGAATTGAAAAACCTGATTGAAAAACTCGATTGAAAAGTTTCGCTCGGTAAAATTGATCGAAAAGTATCGATCGATAAAATTCAAGAAGGTTGTAATCGACTTTCTAGAGCGCGAAATTTAATAAACTAGAAAAGACCCGTTTGTCTTTGCTAATTTATTCCCTGCGAGATCTCGGCGGTTTCTCTTGGTCAATATCACTCAATTTTTTTATTGATATTTATTGATAGAAACTTTACGATTATTTTTTTTTTTTAGCTAAAGTAGGATGGCTTACCTTTTCAGCAAAAAATCCAATCAAAAAAACTTGTTCGAAAAGTTTCCATAAATATTGATTAAAAAAAAAAAAAAAAATCAATATTTACCGTCAGAAACAGCTTAGATCTCGCTGGAATAAACTCAAAAAGGTAGAATTGGGTCTTTCCAAGTTTATTAAATTTCACCCTAATTAGAGTGATATATCTTCATGATTTTATGCTTGTAATTTACAGTACTTTTCCATATCTGTATTATAATAACTGTATTGCTGAATTGTACAGTGCTGCATAACCTAGTGGGGCTTTATAAATAAAAATATACCCATTCATACATAACATCCCTTTACTATACATCACAACCCATGTGGAGACCTCCCCAAACCTTCTAAATTACATACAGCAATGTAAGTATGTGGACCTAGATTTTGTTGAAATAATAGGGGGCATGTTTATCAAATGGCAGTGACAGCAATATACCATTAGGGCTAGGTTCATGCTAGTGTATTATGCGCTGCGCATAAAACGCTAATGTGAAAAAAAAAAAACGGCTCGATGAAAGCCAATAGTACGTACCTAGTTCCAGACACACTAGCGTATGACGCGCATATGCTGGGTCTGGGACGCAGTGTGTCGCATTTTGGCTGGCGTACAAAATGCGACCACATAAGAAGAACGCCGAGGGAGCATTCACACTGTCGCTGCTAAGAACAATAGAAAAATACGGCTGAGTGTTTTTCTATTTTTTTTCTTCACACTAGCATTTGATGCGCTGCGCTGCGCATCGTACGCTAGAGCGAACCTAGCCTAAAGCTACAGACTCCATAAAATTAAGGGGCCAGCAGTATAAACAAAAACTCTAATAAAACGGACAATAATTGTAATGTACCATGTTAATAATGATACTGGGATCTTATTGCTGATTAATAAACATAATGATTTATGCTAATTAATGCACTAGATTAGTGTAATATCAAGAAAATTGCACTTTTTTTTATCATTATTCATTTAAAAAAAGAGTCAAAATCTCCTGTATTGTATTACTAATTATAATTAGATGATTTAGTTATTTAACGAACACTGAGAAAGGTTTGGTAGGAGAGAAGTGTCGCTTTAAGTATGCCAAATCTTATAAGTAAATAAATCATTTACCAAAATGAAAACAAAAATAAAGCGACTAAAATTCTTAATTCTACAGTCCAATTATCACACACATCTCATTTATGTTGAATATGCAAAAGTGTCCTAGTTTAAGCTTTGCTAGGAATTCATACTATGTGAATATATGCATAGTAATCTAACACCTTTATAATGCGCAGTGGAAGTCTTGCCAGACATTACTAAAAGACCATTAAGCTTAAATATGATAATTCTGTCTTTCTGTAACTAAGCAAAGATCTCATAAAACAAGAACAGATATATATATATATATATATATATATATATATATATATATATATATATATATATATACACAGTATATATACATACATACATACATATATATGGAAACACTCAAATGCTGGAGCATAAAACACAGCCTTTCTTGGGAAAAGAAAAGTCACTTCAAAAGACTATTTTCAAAGTAAACAATCCTTTGTCAGAAAAAAACACAATGGATAACTGCACTTCATACAGCTCTGGTATGAAAAATAGAGAATACCTTCCCTTCTCCTGGGTTGTCTCCTTGGGGTTTCACAGTGCTGCACAGAAAAGTTGTATAGCAGTAGTAACTAACTACTAGTCCCTGCTTCTCTCACAAGGATTTTCAGCCTCAGCCACATAATCCACTTTCTGACTTCCAACTCCAACCCCCAACTGGCTCTCCCAGCTGCCTTTTAATCAGGCTCTAATCTGTAGCTGGGATGACTTACAAAACCTGAACTGACTTCCAGAAGTATGTTTGTATTGTTGAAGAAAAATATCTCCCCTCAAACATAACACCCTCACAATATATATATATATATATATATATATATATATATATATATATATATATATATACAGTATATACTATATATACATACATATACACACACACACACACACATATACATTCACAAACAGTTTTGAGAACTTTATAGTCTCACCTGTGCTAGTAACTGAAAACAGCACTGGCCCTGGCATCTACTGGATGTGCTGGAAGGATTCTCTTATCAGGAAGATTTCTAAATCCCAGAATCAGGGCTGGCTCAATAAAATGTAAGGAATTTGGCAAATGTAACAATTCAGGCCTACTTAAAGCAACAATATCTGAATATTTAAATGTAAACAGTACTCCTTTATTCAAATCATTATGTTTTGTAAAAAGAGGTTAGGTAAGAAGGGAGGAAAAATCTAGCTTTGGGGCATTTAAAGCTAGTGGCCTTAAAGGACCAGTCATCAGACTGCAAGTGGATTGTCTTCTGTCAGACGAAGCTAATGCTATACACGTACAAACGTCATTAGCTTCATACATGAAAGGTATTGTAATGTTTTAATGCATGGATATATGATGGATGGGAATGAACTCAGAATTTTTGGAGGCACTGTACAATTACCCAAAGATTAGCAACAGGTCCAGAAAAGCTTAATCGAAGCTTTAGAAGATTTATTGTATCCTCTAACTTGACTAAGCAGGGTGAAGAAAAATAAAATTTGGCAATAACTATACATTTCTAAAAAGATAAAGCTGATTGAGTAAAGAAACAATCTCTTAGAGGGATATATATATATATATATATATATATATATATATATATATATATATATATAATTAGTTTCACCGTTTATCAAGGCTTTTTTCAATGCTATTCATATTCAAGGGGTACCCCTTCCATTGCAGATGGTTATCTATCACTAATCTGAGATCTGAGATGTGGGAAAATTACCTACCCCATAGGGAATAATGGGTTTTTACCAGCCTTTTATATTCTTCTTCACCCTTAAACTGAATATATGCACCTTGTTACAGTTCATCTTCAAAGTTCCATTATTGATGGACAATTAAAGTACTACACCTGTAGAGTAGAGTGTATTGACCACTGGTTTAACACTTCTAAAGTGTTGGGAATACAATTCTATATTTTACCTCCACTACAGTATGGTCATTCAGATGAAATCAAGAGTCCAACAGTAACTCAACTGTTATAACAAATGTCTAGTTACTATGACAAGGGACCATAGTCAGTTTGAGTTACCAGGTGACCCAAGCCTTCATCACTAGTACTTGCATGAAATTCAATTCCTTCTCCCAGCATGACAGAGTGATTACATTTATTTACATTTTTTCCCAGTGTTTCGTAAGTCTTTTTTTTTGTACAAACAGGTGCTTGTAAAGTAACTGAAAACTACTTGTTTGATTTCTGAATGTCAAGTAAGTTTTGCACAGAACACAAACTCTTTCGTCATTTTGGCGAATCTTTCCTTAAAATTCATTTTGTTGAGGACAGCTTGTTTGAAGATCACAATCTTCTTGCTTTCTAATGCAGTATGAAATCTTTAATCCCATATAAACTTAATGACTTGAGTTGGCTTCCTTGATAATGGCCACTAGTATTGCATAGTAGCTTTTTTTAATTTAGTTTCAATGATTAGACATCAAATATTTCAGGACTTAAAGGCATTCTTTGTAATCCTTTGGAAGGACAGTTCACTCAAAATACATTTTTAATTTTTTTGAATGAAGGGAAACCTATCACATTATATTAGGGTGTACCCCCCTCCTTCTAATAACAACAAGAGGTACTACTGAACTTTATCTATTTAGCAGACAACTACCTACTGTAGAGTGACAGTGAAGTATTAAACTTCCTAGTAACCACAACCACAAAAATCGAAGAAAGTCAGCAGATGTCATTTACTGAAGTTCAGCCAGGCTCTATATTTATGACTCCATTTTGGAGGTGTAATTGTGTAGGTTTATATTATTTTAGATACACACTGGTGAAAAACCTGCTAGAATTAACCCCACTATAGCTTGGCAACCCCCTAACTAAGCACAATAAAACTATTCCAATGCTAAAACATGTTTATTTTCTATGTAAATTGTTAGAAATGTGAATCTCTGGCCAAGCTACAGTGAGTCAATAAATGATATGTGACTATAAATGTTAATTACATTCTATGATAATTGAATGATTCACTGCCATTATATTCCCCGTCTTTTTAAACTCTGAGATTAACCATTTATCAACAGAAAAGAAAAAAAAATGAAATCTAGTAGAAAAAGAAAAGCCAATGTTTATTTCAATGGATAGTGGTTAAATCAATAGGCTACGGCTGACGCGAATGATAAATTTGTTTTATTAGCTTTTGCCCTTATGACTCTCTACTGCAATATTCACAAGAAACAGTAAGGAAGGTATGGATTGTCTAAAAGGACTATCTATGCCATTGTTAAAGGTAAAGGCTGCCAATTTCATGATACAACTGGAATCGCTCATATTAATGTGCTAATAATATAGAAAACCAGCAGATTCTGTCCAACAAGTAGGATACTTTAGTTATACACACACAACACGTACAATTAAGTTTCAGACACCTTCTTTATATTACATTCCTCTCTTTTTGAGCTCAAAGCTGACCCTGTCAACTGAATGATTAAAGCATTTTGCTGAAATGCTGTCCCATGCTCACTTAAAAGTTTCCCATAGTTCAGTTCGGCATGCAATGGATCCATTATTTTCTTATGGTTAATTTACAGGCAATCTTGGTCTTCCTTTAGAAATATTTCTACACTCTTCATACACTGTTGAGCACTTTAAGGGCTATACTATAATACTAAGGGGGTTATTCACTAAAGTCCAAATTGTTGTGTATAGGTGTGAATTCGCCAGCTGAAGACAGTCGCAATAGGATGCTACTGTCTCAGTCGCGTCTTTATAATGAGAATATTGTCGCAGTCGCAGCTTTACTATGGTAAATTGTTGCAGTCGCAATCTTAAAAATTGTCGCGGCCGTAACTTTACATTAGGGAATTTGTCCCAGTCACACATTTGCTATGGGAATCCGCTGTTTGAGAATTCGACAGTCGAATTCACACCTTAGTGAATAACCCCTTAAATTTTCTGCTTAATTTGTTCGGTTGATTTTGAGTTACATTTTGACTTGTTGCCTTGCTGACATAACCAACCTCTTGTCAGTTTAAGGTTATCCACGTGGGACATTATTAGAATTTGTTAATATTTAATAAAGCCGTTCTTCCTTCCACCTGCAATAATTTTCTTTGCCAATGGACTGCAACATCACCCTAAATGTATAACAATCTCAAATCACCTTTTCTTGGCCTAAATAAAATGAGTGGATTAAGTGAAATGGTGCTTGAAACATTTGCACATGCCACATGTTATGATTTATGTTGTCCAGTCTGTTACAAACAGCAATTAAATAGTAAATGTACATATGGGGTTCACTTCTTCTAATGATGAAAGTTGCAGCGGGGCTTATTCATGAAAGTCCAAACAGTTGCGTGAAGGTCAGAATTTGCACCCATTCACTTGCGATGTGGCAAATTGGACACTTAAGACAGTCGCAAATTTATGAAGTTTTTTGCATCACTTTGTGAGCGCAGGTAATTCACTTATTCATCAAGCGTTGGAGTCTGTATACAGTGCTAACCAAAAGTATTGGCACCCCTGCAATTCTGTCAAGTAATACTCAATTTCTTCCAGAAAATGATTGCAATCACAAATGCTTTGGTATTAATCTCTTCATTTAATTTGTCTTCAATGGAAAACCACAAAAAGAATTGTCAAAAAGCCAAATTGTATACAATTCCACACAAAACATAAAAAAGGGGGTGGACAAAAGTATCGACACCCTTAGAAAAATCATGTGATGCTTCTCTAATTTGTGTAATTAACAGCACTTGTTACTTACCTGTGGCACATAACAGGTGGTGCTAATAACTAAATCACACTTGCAGCCAGTTGAAATGGATTTAAGTTGACTCAACCTCCATCCTGTGTCCTTGTGTGTACCACATTGAGCATGGAGAGAAGAAAGAAGACCAAAGAACTGTATGAGGACTTGAGAAGCAAAATTGTGAGGAAGCATGAGCAATCACAAGGCTACAAGTCCATCTCCAAAGACCTGAATGTTCCTGTGTCTGCCGTGCGCAGTGTCATGAAGAAGTTTAAAGCCCATGGCACTGTGGCTAACCTCCCTAGATGTGGACAGAAAAGAAAAATTGACGAGAGATTTCTATGAAAGATTGTGCGGATGGTGGCTAAAGAACCTCAACTAACATCAAAACAAGTTCGAGCTGCCCTGCAGTCCAAGGGTACAACAGTGTCAACCCGTACTATCCGT
>WMED01023623.1:0-11409 GCA_019650415.1 Pipa parva
TGAGCTGACGAGTGCACTTGAAATTTGATATCATTCATATGATTAGAGTTCTGCCCCAATGTTGTCTAGTTATGGAACTGCTTTGATTTTAAACTTTTAATTTTAAGTGAAATTTGCATTTTTACAAGTCTCTACATTTGATAAACCTTTAAAGCTTGTTTTTTTTTCTTTTTTTTCCCTTAGGTGCCTCATTACTACTATTGATGATCTGGCATTCTCTGGACTTCAGAATCTTCACACGTTGGTTTTCACTGGTAATCCAATAAGCTATTGGGCTCCACTATCATTTGTAGGCATCCAGTCCCTCTACAAACTTGTTGTGGTGGAGACTTCACTTATCTCTCTGTCAGATCTTCCTTTGGAAAATGTAACCTCACTCCGTGAACTCTATGCTGGTAGTAACAAAATGAAAACTCTACATTTGCCCAAATCTTTGATAACTCTTCAAACACTTGATCTTCATGGAAATCAGATTACTGAGATAAATGATAATGACTTGGAAGTTTTGAGGGGGATGGATACAACCAACTTTTCTCTAATTTTGTATTGGAATCCTATAAAGTATTTTTCTTCTAAAGCCTTCAGACATATACACTTAAAAAAGTTACAGATTCAAGGCTGCCTTTCAACAGACTCCCTCAAATCTAACCTAAAAGCATTGTCGGGTAGTAACATTAAGATTCTGGAAATCGGACACTATAGATCAACTTCACTAAAGTTGCACTTTCGCAATAACCTTCTGGATGGTCTCTGTGGAGTGTATATAGAAGAAATGATAATAAATGGCATGTATTTCCCAACTACAAATACCCTCTTGGACTGTGGAGAAAACTTGACATCTCTTCGTATAGTAAACACTAATCTGGATTTTTCAAGATTAACATTAAAGAATAATATATTTTATAAGCTCCAACATCTTTATGTAAAAAACAGCGCACTCACAGATATACCTTCCACCATCCTTTCACATTTTCCATTACTGAAAGAAATCAGAATAACTGGGAACCAAAAGCTCTCCAGTTTTCAAACAAAACTATCAGGTTTAATCAATCTTGAAATACTAGATTTGAGTAACAACCAATTAAACATAGAAAGCTGTTGCTCTCAGATTATAAAAGGGACTTCATACCTCCAATACCTGAATTTGAGTTATAATCTATACATTGGAATAGATAGTTATTTTATTGATATGCCGCATCTTAGGTCCTTGGACCTTAGTCACTCAAAAGTAAACTCAGTTGGGAAGTTTCCAGCATTTGTGCTTCTCAGAAACCTGACCTTCCTGGATTTGTCTTACACTTACTGCCACTTCTGTATTCATTGCTCCTTCTGTGGACTGGACCAACTAGAAGAGCTCAGGGTATCCCGTACCGAATTTTCCATGGACATCTTTGATACTGTATTCCACAACCTCACTCAGCTTCGATCTCTTGATTTATCTGCATGTAGTCTAGAATATATTCCCATAGGAACTTTCTCAGGTCTCAAACATTTGCAAGTTTTGAATCTAAGTAAGAACAAACTACAGAATATTCAACCATCTATTCTTACTCAACTTTCAGCACTTTTAAATCTCGACCTTAGTTGGAACCTTTTCCAGGCTATGTCTGAGGACAGTATTTTAGCATTACCTAAAAATCTAGAAAACATTGCCCTTTCAGGAAACACTTTTGAGTGTTCTTGCAAACAACAAATATTTTTGTTATGGGTCCAACAGGAGGGCAAAAGGTTATTGAAACAAAGTGATGAAATGCTGTGTAGAACTCCAAGAAATCTAAAGGATTTACCACTGACTGATGTAAGCATTAACTGTAGTATGGCACTCTTAATATCAGTAGTTGTGATGGTCATTGTTGTTTTATGTATAACTGGCATATTAGTATATTATATCTTCCAGCCTGAAAAGTGCAGACTTTTCTGCAATTACATTAGAAGGAATCTTTCTAGGAAGGTGCCACAGAACGATTATGATGCATTTGTTATTTATTCTAGTGAAGATGATGAATGGGTTAGAAATGAGCTTCTTCATAAACTAGAAGATGGGCAAAAAAGATATAAACTTTGTGTGCATTACAGAGACTTCTTGCCAGGTGTTCCAATTACTACTAACATAGTAAATGAAGGCCTTTTAAAAAGCCGTAAGGCTCTTGTTATCCTTTCAAATAACTTCCTTAAAAGCAAGTGGTGCACCTATGAACTTGAGATGGCAAGAGCCTGGCAATTTATGGAGAACAAAAATGACATCATTGTCATCAGTCTTGAAAAAATAGATAAAGCAGACCTAAAAAAAGTATTAGGACTTCACAAGTACCTTCAAAGAAACACTTACCTTGAGTGGAATCCCAATGCAACCAAACAATTTTGGTGCCGCCTGGATAAAGCTTTACTGCATGTATAGAAATGAAATGCACTCATTATACAAACATGTGTAAAAAAGAAGCAAGTTTGTCTTGCCATTTGTATTTATGCTGACAAATTTTGTGCCAGTTCATTTGTATTTGTAAATATATATGCCTAACAGGTTTTGTTTAGTTGAGGGACGACAAGAGAGGCTTTGGTTGAACTGTTAACTATTGTATATAACAGGGATGGCGAACCTATGGCACGCGTGCCAGAGAGGGCACGCAGAGCCCATTCTGTTGGCACAAGAGCCGTTGCCAAATCCTTGCCTTCAGTACAGGCCACGGACCCGATCTGACAGTTTTCAGGCCGGATTCGTAGCCTGCACTGAAGAAGCGCACACAAACAGGGGAGTTCTCTTCCCCCGACGCATGAGTGCTCCTCCCCCCAGCGCTGGCATGATGACGTCACTCACCAACGCCGGCACTTTGGGGGATGCGCTAGTGGGTGACGTCACCTTTTTGGCACTCTGTGCCAAAATGGTTCGCGACCCCTGGTATATAACTTACAAATGATGGTGTTTTATGGATACATTCCATGAAAGTGATATATCTTCTGAGATGTTCTAACAGGCATCCTTTAATGAGATTTTTACTGCAAACATTTGAGTTTGCTAAATTGTAGTTGTCGTGTCACCAAACTAAAGGTATAAGGTTCACCTTATATTAATACCTGGCAAGGGTTTAAAATGATATTAAGACACATATAATATGAGTTGTTGAAGCAGGAATGCATGTTCAAAAACAATCATATCCAAGAGTGCACAGATCATTTTTATGACTGCTTTATTGATACTCAGAATAGGTAGTATGTCATATTGGCACCAGTAAAAATAAAGCATTGCAGTGTGATCAGGAGAGCATTAATGTACATACTTTAAATGATCACCTGGGGGAATTTGTAAACAGGTTTTGATAGATACAAATAGAGCAAACAAAACCATTGCATGCAGCTCTCAATGAATGGAGAAAACTGAGAATTTGCTGATAGACAGAAAATCTTGGTAAATAGTACCCACAGGCACTGGACTTTAGGACGGGATGTAATTTTTAGAAGACGAGTTTGTGAACTTAGCTATTAGTAGGTTGGATATGACAACTTTTGTTATGGTTGCACAAGGGTGACTTTAAGTCTGAAGCTAACTCAGCCCAACAGCAGCTAGTAAAGAGGTAGCTCTAAACCTGGTGAACATCTAGCTTTCAGTTAGCAATACATACTGTTGATCCTAATGTCTAGAACAGGGATGGCGAACCTATGGCATGCATGCCAGAGAGGGCACGCAGAACCCTCTCTGTGGGCATGTGCGCCTTTGCCACCTCTGCATTGTTTGATTCCCTCCAGTGAGCAAGCGTTCTTCCAGTGCAGGCCAATCGGACAGTTTTCAGTTCGGATCTGAGGCCTACACTGAAGGAGCGCTCGCTTGCTGATAGGGTAGACACGGCAGAGCTCCTCCTCAGACGCAGGTATGATGACATCACTCATCAGCACCTGCACTTTCGGGGAAGGCTCTGTTGAGTGACATCACTTTTCAGCACTCAATGCCAAAAATGTTCACCATCACTGGTCTAGGACAATGTTAGGATAAAGTTGTAACAGCAACTCTCTGCCTGAAAGCAACCCTACTTGAATCCATGTCTTTGATCCTTTGAAGCTATATCTAGCATTGATCTGCTCTTGAATTTGTGAGTACTATATTTTTATAATAAAAGTGACATAAATAGTGAAAATGAAATACCTGGTGCATCTCCCTTTATCTTTCCTGCCTTGTCCTAGGAGTTGAAAGGAGGAACCATAGAATCACTACCACACAGTCCATTCTGCTTTTTAAAAAATATATCAGCATGTATTACTCAAATCTTGGTATTTATAAGCACATGATACATAAGGAAAAGTTAAGACTGGCATATTTAGGTGCTGCGCTTCAAAAAACAAAACAAAACACATGACGTGAATCCCTATGGCACTTACTTTCCTCTGGCCACACCAGCATTGAACACAAGCACATGCACACTGGAATGTTTTGCATCCCGTATTTTCTGAGCATATGCACATGACACAAAGAATGCAAGCATATAGGAGGAACCCTGATCTCCGAGGGAGCATTTACTCTGAGTCGGGTAAGTACAATACTGTAGAAAAGCACAGGCAAAATACAGTATATATTGTGGTCATGGACTCAAAGTGAGAGATATGGAGAAACAGCTGATGGAAGAGTGGAAAGAAGTTTTAACAATGGAGTACTGTATTACAAAAACTGGTATTGTCCATACATTATGAGCATATTTTATAGAATACAGAACTCCACAATAAAAAAAGTTCCACTGGGTGGAGGTAAAGGGGATGAATATGTTGCATTATTTACAAACATCAAGAGAACAACCAGAAAAATATGAAGAATCCCAAGACAGAGCACTGTACAAAATTAGTGAAAAACTTGTTTTTGAAAAATGGTTGTGATGTGTTGTTAGCTGAATTATTCGGAAGGTGTCAAACAATGTTCTGAATAAAAACAGATCGACCAATTGTAAAAAAAAAAAAATTGTAGAAACTTGTGAATAATGGGAACAAAAATGGATAAAAAAATGGGCAAGACTAGAAGACACATAAAACTGATATTAGGATAGGGTGTAAACGCGTATTTAAAAGATCAAGAAATGGTCTGCTGGAGAGGAACTAAGCTGAAAATTGTAGATCTGATTGACAAAAAGGGGTGGTTGGCTGAAAAGTTAGGAATGGGGGCAGGTTCAAGATTAAAAAGAGTAAGATATAAGAAAGACATCTAAATGTCGAAAGTGGTAGAAAAGCAAAGTTGAGACTGGAAGGGATGTCTTTCCATCTTTGAGAAGACAAGATTTTCAATTGTAAAAGAAGGTAGGAGCAAAAAGGTAGATGATGAAGGAGAGGTAAAATGGCAATGAGGACTGAAAAGATGTTAAGGCTTACCAGGAACTGACGTGTGCAATTTTAGGATAAAAATAGCCAAAAGAATAGGAGAGTTATAGAATGGATATATTCTATAAGTTACTTGTGTTTTTTTAGAAACTCTTTTAGTAATCTTGGAAGTAAATATCTGTGGACCCCACTAACATACAAAAAAAAAACAAAATAAATATACATTTTTTTAAACCACCAAGAATGCTGATACACCATACAATTGTAATGCTATTTATGCTATTTTGGGCGATATGTACTAAGATTGCACAATAGTCACATTCCAATATTATGTTAACCCAGGCTATAAGACTTCTCAGGGGATGAGCCCCGCTTACATTTGGGATAGGATATTGTAGATAACCTTGGTGTGCGTGTATAAATATATATATATTAATAAATAGGGCACCAGTAGTTCTTTCAAAACTTGAACCTCATTTATTAAACAGAACAACATTTAAATAGACAACAGCAGGTATATCATAGCTAGCACCGAACATATGTTATATAAATGAGAGAACTTTAGAGTCATCATCCACAGGGCATCAGACATTATATAATTACCACCAGGCAGTCTCAACCCTCAGAGAATTGTATAAGTAGATCCTCAGAGGTAGTGAAGGACACAGCAGGCCTCATACTACAGATGAGATGGCCTCAATAGGGATACCTTCTGTGGTGAGGCTTTCCCTACCTTACGTCTGTCCTAATTATATCCTGACTGTGTACTCTGATATGGTGTCAGATGTACACTAGGCCCCCTAGGCCTCTAGACTCCTGTTGGGGTCAGTTGCTATCCAGATAAATAGTCCCTACTAATCACTCGCACTCCCTAAGGTGAGCTGACATTTGGTTAGGCTATTCTGGGTCCCTGTATGGCTATCCATCATGCCTGATGGAAACCGGATGTTGCTCCTGCAACATCCCAAGCAAAAAGACATAAAGCTTCTAGCTATAACTTCGATTTATAAACTTTTCCCAAAATGGAAGGAATTAAAAATACATTTCAAGGCTAAGCCTTGTAATTAGAGAACACCTGTGTAAAGTGTAATTGTAGCCTTTCACCACAACAGGGAACTCCAAGATACTAGAAGAACCTTCAGAGAGCTACATTTAAGGAAATACTTACGATTATTCATAGACTGGGTGAAAACCCAATGAAAGGATTTTCACCAGGGCTACAGAATATACCAACACCCTGATGTTTTCCCTGGAGTTATAGGACAGATGACAGGAAACAGTAATTTAGAAAATTCCGGAGAAGAGATAATTAAATGATTTACTGCTGAAATTTACCATGGTTTCAGACTACTTTGTTATTTCAATGCAAATGATTAAAGGAAGCAGGGTATTAAGATTACTGACAATGTCGCTAAATTCTACAAGAATAATGGAGTGGCATATAATTAAGGTAGGTAGTATGTAAACCAGGCAAAAACATAATTAATGATTTGTAAAGTAGCTTAAGGAAAAGGGAATATTACAACAGAGAGAGGCAATAGCAGAGAAATGAAAGACCTTGTCTTGTTGATTACCATTGTGAGGGTGTTGTAACTGAGGGGAGATATTTTGCCCCAATTATGCAGGGCAGGCATACTGCTGGAGTTCTGGCCAGAGTTTGTAACTCAACCCAGCTGAAGACTAGAGTCTAAGCATAACCTTGTTTTTCTTTAGTTTTTCTTCTTTCTTTTTTTTTATGTTTCTTTATAAATATTAGATATTGTTAATTACTTGAAATAAGTTTTCCTATTTCCACTTGTATCTGAGTATATTGCAAACATGATTTAATCTATCTATTGACGAGTGCACTCAGACATAAATAATGATCAAAACCATATATATAACTGATGTTTATTGGAAATTCGTTGTTATGTACTTTTGAAAAATGAATAAAACATTATAAATACAAAAAACAAACAAAAAAAAAAAAAAAGGCAGCTGGGAGAGCCAGTTGTGGGTGCAGTTGGAAGTCATGAAGTGATTTCTGTGGCTGAGGCTGAAAATCCTTGTGAGAGAAGCAGGGACTAGTGGTTAAAGTCTCTGCTATACAACTTGGCATTGTAGCACTGTTAAACTCAGAGGAAATAACCCAGGAGAAGGGAAGGTACTCTGTATTTGGTAACCAAAACTCTATGGGGTGCAGTTACCCACTGTGTTTTTGACCATGGACTTTTTTCCGTGGAAATTGCTATTTTTGAAATAACTGTTCTTTTTCCAAAGAAAGGCTATGTTAAGTTCATTTTTCCATTAATAAACATTTGAATAGGAAAAAAAACTTGCTGTTTGCAGTGTGCTAAACCATAAAGCCTGCTCCAGCACTTGAGTGATTCCCTACACCATAGGGGGAATTCATGACTGTGAAAAGCGAGCTCCGAATCCTTCGCCTCACTTCTCACAGACTGATATGCGCTCGCTGATGTCCTGCATGCGGACATCAGTGAGCGCTTTAAAGGGATTCCAGTCTCGGCGAGGCGACTCTTTTGGTCTCGTTGAGACTGGAATCCCTTTAAGTGCACTCGCTGATGTCCGCGTGCAGGACATCAGTGAGTGCATCTCAGTCTGTGCGAAGTGAGCCGAAGGATTCGGAGCTCACTTCGCACAGTCGTGAATTCCTCCCATACATCTATCTGTTTAAGCTACACCAGTAAACAGGTTAAGAATTTCAATAGGGTGTATGTTAAAGGCTTTACTATCTCAAAGATAGCAGAAAAATATTATTCAAATTATTCAAACAAATACTTGGAAAGTCTGAATAAAAGCATATCTAACCAGTTCAATAAAATGCTTCAAATCAGGAATGTAGCCCAGACAGGGTTTGTTCCAGTTTAAATTTTTAATTACAGGGAGTTATTTTTCCTATTTTATTTGTTTGTAAATGAATCAATAAAAATTGAAAAATTTAGCTTTTATCCATAACAGAAAGGTCCTCACCCCCTTACATAAAAAAATGAAAGTAAGCAGGCAAATTAAGGGAAAGCCGTAGTTGTTTCATGATAATCCTGACCACTTCTTCAGAATCATACACTCTTAAATCCCTATAAGTAGCCTATAGCGGTAATTGTCAACATGATGTAGGAAATCTCTACTGTTGAAATTAATGTAAAAACAATTGATGCAATATATGCAACTATTCACCAATGACAATACACGCAACCAAAATGTGACAAAATAGTACAATTGTCTTTTCTTATCCTTATTCAAACATCATAAATCAAAAATGTCTCATATGCAATTAAAGTTACTTTATATTCAATCTTTACATCCATAAAATCTGAATTGAGTCTATAAAATGTGATATTTAGTTTTAAAAATTGGCTTTGGGGACACTTTGGCTAGGTTCACACCAGTGCATTGTGTGCAGTGTATTTTTAAAAAATTATCTGGCAAAAATACACTGAGAAAAAACATCAGAGAAAATCCGTAGAGAACAAAGCTAATGGAAGAAAAGTGTTCACACTAGCATGCTGGGCGCAGTGTATTACGCTAGAATGCTGCTTGCTTTATGGGGGTTATTCACTAAAGTCCGAATTGTTGTGTATAGGTGTGAATTCGCCAGATAAAGACAGTCATAATAAGCTGCTACTGTCGCAATCGCGTCTTTATAATAAGAATATTGTCGCAGTAGCGACTTTATTATGGGAAAATTGTAGCAATCTTAACTTTAAAAAATTGTTGCGACTTTACAATGGGGAAATTGTAGTGGATTTACTATGGGAATCCACTGTTTGTGAATTCGACAGTCTAATTTGCCTTAGTGAATAACCCCTTAATTCTTTGGGTGCACAGAACGCAGTGTATTTTATGTGACTACATAAGTTTCAATAGGAATTTAACAATTGTGATCACACACAGTCCATAAAAACGCAGCGCATTTTTACACTGTGTGTGATCGCAATTGTTAAATTCCTACTGAAACTAATGTATTCACATAAAATACACTGCGTTCTGTGCACCAAAAAAAAAGAATAGCAAGTAGCATTCTAACGTAATATGCTGCACACAATATGCTAGTGTGAACCTAGCTGAATGTGTTTTATCTGAGGCACCCCAGAAAACAATGCGGCTGACAGTTTGACAACATTACTGCTATTACTATTACTATTATAAAAACCAACAGAAAGTTATGCAATTTCAAGAATTCAATTTTGAAGACAACAAATTTGTGCTGCATTTAATTAAATGCTATTCTAACCAGATGAGAATTTGGGTTACTTGTCCTTTAATATTGAAAACGGAAGAGGTTATTGACTAAAGTAACTGTCAAATTCTCAAACAGCAGATTCCCATAGCAAATCAGCAACCGCGACAATATTCCTATAATGAAGTTGCATTCACAACAGGAGCAGTATTGCAACTGTCTATAGCTGGCAAGCTCACACCTTTAGGTAACAATTTGGACCTTAGTCAATAGCCCCCTAAGTGACATTGTCTTCTTTAATCAGACCTCTGTGAAGATATGATCACTTTACTTCAGTATACCTATTTAAGATGAATTTACTGCAAAAAAAAAACATTGCCGTTATTCACCTGACAATACATAGAAAACAGTAAATGACTGTTTATCACATTGCTGATGGGATGCACAGTTAAGTGAATATGCATAATTGACTTCAATGTGCAATGGGCGAAAATATGGAATATGCTGGTACTATACAAAGAAATGATAATAATGGACCAATGAACAAGACCACCAAAATATATGGGTAAATGAGCAAAGTGCAGTACACTGTATAGGATAATGAACATGAAATGCTCTGGCAGGTATGGCAGTCAGACAAGCTGGGATGGCCTACTGGGGGCAGCTCATAATACCAACACAATCATCTTTAAATTTCTCGCTGTATAACCTAAAGTAGAAGTCTGAATTTTATACTCCTAAGAATGTTAATTACTGGATTAGTTTACTGTTTACTGTATAATGCAACTGGGATTCCGGGTACTAATACAGCAGGTGGGTAAAGAACAGTTTAACTGGAATGTTTTACAATATAATCCATTTAGTAGACTGAATTTGTCAGCTTTGTGGCAAACCTAGGAGCAGTTATGTGTAGTGAAGCTAGTGCTATTGTTTGGGATTTAGGTGTAGTATATATCAAGCTGAGAAAAAGTCAACAATAAATTACACATCTACAGATTATATATACAGTATATATATAAAATATCAATACACATAATGCACAAAATAAAAAGATTCAGGAATCCCTAAAGTCACTAAAAGAGTTTACCTTTGTAATACATTATAATACATTAAACATTTAGATTGGTTTGCTTGTTACACCATTCCCTCTAAGCTTCAAAAAGCAGAAAAACATAAGCCCATTCTACAGAAATGCTATTGCAATAGGTTGCTGCTTGACTGAGCTTTAATTAAACGAGCTCCTATTATACAGATTATTCAAGTGATTAATTTATTATTTAATTTAATGACAGAGTGACAAGGATAATTTAATTAGTTTATTTTTTTTTCAGGACCTTGCTTCTTCTATAAAGTGTCCAGGACAATGCTGCATGAATACCCAGAACTAACTGAGAAGATGTTATCAAGATATCTTTATAATATAACTGACCCCTATGATGCTGTAGAGGTTACAGTTGTTTTGTCCCCGCATGACTTATACATTGCTAAGAATATAGCGCCAACAGTTTAACTATATAAAGGGAAATGTGTGCTGGCTAATGATTGTGTATTCAACAGATGAAATACCACAAAGTAGTAAAGCCTCCACAACATCACGAAGATTGTAAATGTTGGTTTCCTCTAGGCTGTCCAGTTGTGAGGCCTAGAATGTTAAAGCACCTACAGATGATTGAATGGACACAGACAACATTTATTGCACAAATGAAAATCAAATGCTGTCCACCTTGACACAAACACCTAAATACAGTCCTATAACATAGGGTTCCCTTACCCTTAAGTTGCAGTCTTGTATGAAGTTTTTTTTTCCAAAAAGAGTAATTCTTGCATCATTTTAATTTTCTATTGGAATTCTCAGGCTCTGTCTTCAAGCACACAAAAGCCTCCAGCTCACAGACTTAGGGCTTGCATTATGAACCCTGATCACAGTTGGATTATATTGT
>WMED01023624.1:0-11408 GCA_019650415.1 Pipa parva
TTCATGATTGCACTATTTCAAATTATTCTAATTCGTTGACCAGCACTTGTATATGCATTTATGGTATACCTATGCTGGCATGCGGTTTAACAGAAGCTTTATTTGCATAGAAGGGCATTTAGTGATAATCTTGTTTGACTTGTATCACAATAGTTTGTGACTAATTGTTACATATTTTATTTTAAATGTCTGACTACTAAATATATAAATGACTGTTACAAGCCAACTGTTAAGATGCTGTCTATAATAAATTATTGATATTATGAATTCAAAAGATACAAGTCTGACTTATTGCTTAAACACACATAGGACTGCAAGACACTACCACAAATTCATTATAAACTTAAAAAAAAACACCGTCAAAGAACACAATGAAACACTGTAACATAGTAACATAATAAGGAAGCTCAGACTTCCAGATCTAAATTTAAAGTGCTGATGGCCTGTTCAATTATGGCCAAATACAGAGCCCCTGAAATATAAGGCAGGTATAGTCATTAATTTACATATTAGAATCATGTAGGATATTCTCATGTAAATGTGTTCAGTCACCTGTGTAACATGTTACCTGCTGGTAAGAAATATATGCTTCCAGAAATCAAAATAGTGACTATAAATTATGATATTTAGCTTTAAAACTAGAGCTTTAAGGCATGCTTCCTGTACATGTATTATCTGTAGCACCATAGAAAAGAATGGGACAGTTTAAGGCATGAGCATCCACAGACCTCTCTTTAAGGGGGAGTGGAATGCCATAACAGTCACGTGGTGCATAGGGACCAGTTAAGATCTCCCGATGTACCAGGGCAGGGCAGAGGAGCGCGGTAACTACCAGTAAAGGTAATAGACAAAGCAATAGAATTTAATTTCAAAAGGTAACTTTTTAGAAGCACAGTGTTTGAAAAACTGCCATGCTTTTCTAAATGGGAAATTTTTATTTTTTGGTGTTACTGGTCCTTTAAAGGTGTAGACCTGCATTCTGAAGACTAGTGCACATGTTCCACATCGACGGTAGTTTTATAACTTCCACATTGGGGAAGTAGCATTGCTTCCACTACAGGCATTTATAAAAAGACAGCTTTACTCCTTTCACTGTTTTAAGATTAAATTGCATGTGGCTGGAGGTCTACCACCACAGTACAAACATATCCGAGTTCTTAACTGCTCCCAGCATTCTCAATGTATTGGTTTCAATAAAACCTGCTTTTTTTTTTTATAAAAGAAACAGCAACATTTAACCAAGGATTTGTATGAAACAGTAACCATTTACAGACATCATTAGCTAAAGTGAAAAATTAAAGTTAAAGCTAATAGAAGAGTTGCATGATTGTCAATTTGGATGACCAATTATAATGGGATAGTGAATTAGAATTCAATATAAAAGAACAATGAAAGTCAGAAGATTAATATTAAAGTCATACAAAACTACAAAAAGTACATCCTATATTCAATTTATAAACATTCAATAAAATTATCAGTCTTAATTCATTCATTCATTTCTACCTGTATAAATTAACTCCATTCTGCACAGTAATGTGATGACAGTTTAAATGCCATTTTGTGCAACTTCCCTGAAATACTCTGCCTTATGACCCACCAATCAGAGATCCTCACCATTTCATGCCAGGTTCTGCTGAGCAGCATATTTGGTTGGTTTCTATTGCAGAGTTTGTGTGAAATCACAGACGTCAAATGAACTTTGAGAAAGACTATGGTCATGGGGATTCTAGAGGACTGGATCATTGGCTACCTGCCTGCACGATGCTCTGTGAAATTCTATATAAATGTATATCAAGTTGGGCTGGGGCCACAATGGCCTTTTCATGCCAGGGAAAACCACCAATAATAATTTGTACCTGTTATTGGTGTATAGCCAATAAGAACTCACTATGTGCAACTGTCACCTCAAAACTAATACTAATTTAGGTTGTACTAATGAAATAAACATTTTTGTAAATATATATGAATTTTTAAAAATGTACCTTTATACAATGTTTATCTCTGTCAACTTCCCTGTCAGCCTGACTTTACTTTCCAGAGTAGGGTGGGCGGGGCTAAATAATAATTGACATAGCTCCTCCAATCAGATCCCTGCTAGATCATGATTTTAGGGATTGATTGGAGGATAATGTCAGTCATTTAGCCCCACCCAACTCTGGAAAGAAAAGGCAGGCCAACAGGGAAGATGACAGAGAAATGCTGTATAAAACTAAAAAAACATTGAATTAATGGAACCTAAATTAGTATTAGCGTTGAGGTGACCGATGCACTTTAAGTAGATCTTCCTAGTGGAGTGTTGAATCAGTGAAAGTATGGTGAAGACTGGGGCCACACTTGTGAATTTCCCTCAGGTGTTATCTTAAAAACAAGAGTCAGACAAAAATGCAACTAACTAATTTATGTGGTGTTTTCAACACTGTCGTCATCTCTTTGGCATACAGAAAATTTTCTCCAGGTACGGATAAAAAAAAATTCACACCAGTGGAAGATTCTTACAGGCAAATTTTCCACTGACAAAAAGAAAAAATATATATATTTAATTTTGTACAATTTTCTTCCATGTGAAAATCCTCTCATATCAGTAGTACCTGGTGAAAATGGTTCCTCTCCCTCAGGTCTGCCTGCTCACTATTAAACTCTATTCACTTTTGAGTTCTATTTCTTATATGCACATTTATGTGCATTTCCCACAGCCAAAAAAAACAAACACAACAGGCAACGTTATAACGCAAAAGAGTCAACTGCCATCTCCATTGTGGCATCTCAATGGCGTAAATATTTTTCATATCTGTATGCGTTTTTCTTTTAGTGCTAATTTACAAGTTTTTCTTTTTTTTTTTTTTTTTAATTAAAAGTCAAGCCCCACAGCAGTTCCACTTAATTTTTGGATACTCTTAGGCAAACTTTTTTTGATGTCAGACTTTAAAACCAATTAGTGCAACAAACAGGTGAATGTTTTTCTGTAGTATGTATGAGAAATGACTCTCTCCAGCTGCGCAGTCAGAGCATGATCTAGTCAGACTCTAGGTCAGCTTATGCCAGGAACTCTGATCAAGGTCTTACTCATTCATCAAATGAGTCACAACAGCCCAGCCATAGTCATACTCGGTGAAATCAAATAACCCTTTTACTGCTGCAACAAATTTTTGATGATTTGAAGATGTTGAACTGTTTGCACACTGGATACCCCAAGCACAACATAGAATTGTGCATAAAGAACAGGATGTGATGTAATAGTTGTAGAGAATGTAGTAAAGTCATTTAGATATTATTTTAACACTACCCCAGGTCAAAAGGATTTTCTTCAGCATAAACCAAAAAGAAAATACTTCAGCTAGTTCAAACTATTTTGTTAGTCATTTTTTCTCTGTAAGTAACAACAACAAGGCTTTAAAGGAAAAAAATAGGCCATGCACGTTTGGGCAGCATCAAACTTAGTACTCTAATTTACCTTCCCATAATCCTATTGCAGCCCAGGTACATGTATTAGCAGCGCAGTGTAAAAAAACAGGCTTAAAAATGAGTTTATTAGTGTGGTCGTAAAAATATAATGCAACAGAAAATCATCTATGTTTTACGTTCTCGTGGGCAGGGAATTCTACTTGTCTGTATCTCTGTTGCTGTATAGTTAAAAGACCAGTAAAGGCCAGGGTCACACTGCCTGTTTATCAGCAGAGCTGGAAAAATAGTATCCAGTGTCTTAAGTAGGATAATCCACAAACTATTTTGTTTTGCACCATAGACAATAATAATAATAATAATAATAATAATAATAATAATAATAATAATAATAATAATAATAATAATAATAATAATAATATTAGCTGAAAAACAGCTAATGTGACCCTGGCCTAACAGAAAAAGAAAAAAAATCCCATTGGGATTACAATGGTAGTTATTCTTACACAGTACTGGTTCTCTTTGAAGTTCCATTACTGATTTGTATTATTTTGGGTTTGTTTTTTCTGCCTTGTGATTGCAGCCATCTTTTTATCTGTTAAGTACACCAAGTCCCAACCTGGTCCCAGTGTTTCCAAGGAAACTTTAGATAATATGTATTGATGCAAAAGCACAATTTCTATAAAGACTGCTGCAAACATGCTTAGACAAGTTGTGGATAACAGTTAATGACCACCATCCACTCAAATATGGTTCCTGGCAACCTGGATTTTTTAGGCAGAATGATCCATGATCTTATCAAAGGTCAATTGCTGTGTCGACTGCGATTTAATCACATGTATTTGGACCGAAGCTTCAGGTAATATTTGGAAAGTCACTACAGCAACCTTTTTGGCTGAGAGAGCCATATACTTGCGGCTCTGCTCAGCCCTTTTGAATCCAGAGCCATTGAGGTCAAAGGTGACGTCAGCGGCTCCAGATTGGCTAGCAACCCAGAAGCTGGTGATGTCAGCGGCTTCAGATTGGCTAGAAATCTGGAAGCGCTGAAAGAGCTTTGTCTCTACAGCGATTAGCCGGCAGACTGTAATGAGCGGTGCTTGCATGTGAGCACCGCTATTTACAGTCTAAGAGCCAGATGCAGCCATCAAATGAGCCACATCTGGCTAAAGAGCCAAAGGTTGCAGACCCCTGGACTAGATCCTCCATTTAAAGATCAAAAAGAGCAATAACATATGGTCCATTTGATGCTCTGTCTTTTTCTGAAGATTTGTATCCTCACAACAACTACATTCTCCCTAGACACAATGCATCTGTAAGTACTGCATACAAAAACCAGTGGGAGACCCCACAGATCCCAGGAAGACCTCAAAGCAGTGGAGGCAGGCACAAAGTCACGTGTTCAGTATAATTCTAAAAAAAATCAGAACAGTCCAATTACAGTTCATAACCCAGCTGTCTGCCCAAGAGATTTACTGTACTAAATGGAAGGGTGCAAGAAGGTCCCACCTACACGTAGGGATAATTTAATATAAGACTAGTGGGATCCTCTAGGCATGCTTCAGTCACTATAGTTTGAAAAAGGATATAGGGGAAGTATGGCAACAGTGAAAGCCACTCAAGCAAGACCTGTCTTTGATTTATATTTGTTTTGGTCTGCAGGTTATCTTTATAAAATTAAAAAATAAGTAAGTTACATATGAAATGTGAAAAAATGACTTTGTCATAGCTAAAATAGGGCAAAATATTTGACAGGAACTTAACGCAGATTCTTTTTATTACCCCCAAATTCCTTTTTTTTGTTTTGATATTATAATTTTTCTTTTTACTCCGTGCACGATTTGATCGATTGTATAAAAAGATTACTTCATCCTATTACTTTGTTCAGCTTTTTAAATAATGTGTTTTATTATTCATTTAAAGTAGAAACCAAGTGCATTTTTACAAACGCAATTTTATACATTTTTCTAGGTTTTGGAAGCACAGATTAAAAAGATCAGTAAGCTAAATAGTATACTTTATAAAACAGAATTTGTATTTTTTGACACATGTTGAATATAAATTGATAATAATAATAATAATTCTACAAGATACCTAATTTTGTTTATCCAAGTATTGGCATTACTATTAAAGCAATTTCCATTTTAAATTATGATCTGCTTTAAACTGGAAACACCACAAAGTGTCCATGTACAATATAAGTGGGAGCATGTACATAAACGTCTAATTATATTCACTGTATTCAAGGGAGGAAAAACATGCATGTGCCACTATTTGAATGAACAAGAATATCCATCTGTACATCATATTTATGCTACAATTGCACCACTTGCAGCAAAATGCCTGAAAAAGCACCAGCAATCCATGGCATTCCAAGTTGAACGGGCTACAACAACAAAACATGCAGTTAAATATTATACTGTCCAGTGTGCTTTGGCCCTAACTGTGGTAACACACATGGTTCATCAAGGACCAGTTATTTTACATAGTGTAACAGGAGTGTATTATTTGACTGAGAATTGGCCATATTGTTTTAAAGGAGAAGTAAATGTTCATTGGTCTAGGGTTGATTGGGGGAGGAATTAAAGTCTTGTTGAGCACAATTTCCAACAGAGCTGCCCTCCTATTCTCTGTAAACTTGGTCATTTCCTCTACTGCAGTGCTGTGATCCTATCGAGCAAGCAAAGAAGCAGAATTCTGACCCAATACTGCTTCCCCTATGATTTTGAAAAGAATTACAGTGCTGCATGGAGAAGAAAAGAAGATCAGTGTTCTGCAAAGCAGGATTCAATGATGATGGACAAAAGATTGAAATTGGTAAGTAAATAAGCATTCCGGCGCCAACAAGCATTCAGTTCCCCTTCCAGTGGGGAACCAGCTAAAATGGTGGATGCCACACTTTAGGCAGGGGACTCTTGGTGGCATTATGTGCCCAGCTCCATATTAGATTGTTTGCTTTTCACATTTCTGATAAATTTTGATAAAACAGACACTGAAAATTCACCCACGGTCCACTTGTGCATGAAGAGAAACTGATGCATAACAAATACATTGCCAGTATATTTCACTACAACAAACTTCAGAATGGAAATTCAAGTGCAAAAACAATATTCAAACCACAACTATTTAACAAAATATTTTCTGGCTTGCCAATTATGTTTCACCAATAATACTCAACATATTTTATATTTGAACAGATAATAATAATACAAAAAAAAAAAAAAACAAAGAAAAAATACATCTTGTATATAAAAATGTACATCTTACCTCCCACTGTAGATGGGGTGGTATATTTCTTATCTGAAGCTTCCGACTCCTGAAAAGAACGAAACAAAAAAATACAAAAAGCAAATATCATGAAACTCTGTATTATGGATCATAAAAAGGCACATCAAAGATTTTGTAAAAACCAACATTTCAGAAATTATTTAATAAGAACTCGTTCACACCAGCCACTGGAAAAGCCCAACTATGAGTCAAATAACCAAATACAATTGCTGGTGAATTCCAGTCATTCTTGCTTCTTTGAAGTTCAAGCTATTCAATTAGTTCACTGTATATTCAGGTCTGCTGTAGCTGGGGGAGGAGAGAAATGGGATTTTTGTTTGCTTTGTCTGTGGTATCAGTTTTGTACTGCCTCCATTTTCATAGGAATCACACTGCACTCCAGATGCCATGGTACAGAGCTAGTTAAAGTTCCTTGCAAGGAAAGTCTCTCTCTAGAAGTTCAGCCAAATCTTTGTGGTAGGGAAAGATCTTGCTGTGCAGACTGCTCAAAAGATGACCAAGTAAATGCTTGAGATGCCATATAATCCTTGGGATTCCCAAGAATGTGTACGGTAAATAAAAAAATACAAAAAACAAAAGCTCATCACAATCTTTCCTGGTTACTTAACACTGTATACAGAAACAGTTACAAGTGAAATCAGAAAATGTTTGGGTAGTAAAAGCTAAAACGTAGACTGGGTAACAGAATGTCTCATGCAGAATGGATAGGAGTGAGTAAGTATATCTATAATCCACATCTTCTATTTTTACATTTGACTAGTGGGAGTGGAGAATTAAGAGTTTCTCCAGCCAGCGATCTAATGCATTTCCTGTGCACCGCATTTTCAAGGCCAAGAGATACTAAGCATAAGCTACCGTAGTACTTAGTTTATGTACAGCAGTATACATATGGATAGTCTTACAGTTAGTCTTTGGATAAGCTTGGGGGTGGGGGTGGGGGTGGGGGGGGTGTGAACACAAAGAGGGGCTGGTTGTAACGGAAATCAAAACTGGCCAACAGAAAAGGTGAAATTGTTCAACAAAAAGTATTAAGAATACATGCATATTTTTCAACACCTTTATATTTATATCTTTCTGTTTATCCATTTAAATGCATTACAGTAGTTATGCTTAGTTTGCAATGTAAACCCTTGTTGGTACAGAGAGGAAAAGAATCAATCAAAATTACCCTGCATTCATACATTTAAAATAATGGTTGTTTTAATCTCCCTGACACTTTTTTGCATTATGGTGCACCTGCCTGCAGTGTGAAGGGAATTCTCACACAAAATAAAGCCCTGTCTGCATCAAGTTACATCTTCCTCCTTATCTTACCAACAGTGTCTAATTTACCTTTACCAACTACCTGGTATTCACCTGCACAGAACCTAATTGCTTACACAGGACAGGGGAAGTTGCAGACAAAACTAGTTTAATGATCTCTTAGAATAGTTAAATTCTTGCCTAAACGTATTAAAAAAAAAAAAAAAAAAACAAAAAAAAAAAAACAACAACATCTATTCTCTACATGCCCCTCAGTAAGAAAATAGCAGTAAATTTAAAGTGTTTAAAATCAATAAAGATATACTGAGGGAAAGAAAAAACTAAATGACAGAAGGCAAACTTAAGATTGTAAGCTCTTCGGGGCATGGACCGCCACCCTCTTAATCATTGCTTGCACTTGAATGACTTATCTTCACCTTTATGAATGCATTCTTGTAACTTACTTCACCAGTATTATACTATACTAAACACCTCCAATGTATTATAATTTTATTGTTCTTTCTGTATTTATAAAGCTTTGCTAGGATACACAGCACACATACATACACACAAACTGAAGTGCCAATTTTAATTGGATTGTCATTCCAGCTATTTGTACCCAATCACTGAAATTCAGTCATTTTTAGCCTTCATCTAGACAGTTAAGTTTTAATAATGTTACAAATGTTGCAACCTTGCCTGTGGAGAGCATGTTTCTGTGGTTTTCAAACAAATGCTGTGCTTGCTGCCAATTAAAATATACAATTAACTGTTTAAAATAAGAGCACACGACAGTTTCAGCAGGGATTTTACCAAATATGCTGAGGAGTAACCTGGAAGCTAATGGAAACCAAATTTAAAAACAAAAAAACAAAACAAAAAAAAAAACAAACAAACACAAGACAATACAAAAATAAGTTCTAATCTTAATACTTTAACTGCAGTCATTTTTTGATATGTTGCATAAACATCTATTGGCTGTTTTTATGTAATACATAGAGAGGCAAGGCAAAGTACTTAAAAAGTGGCAAACTTTCTAAAACTCCATTTTTGGAAGTGAAAACTAAGGTAGAAACAGTCTTCCATTAATTTGAGTACATTGTTGCTTTGATAGAATACAACCTATTTAAGCGTTAACCTCTGGCCACAGAAATTCTATAAAATGTTCATTAAATCAGATTTATATATTAAATACTATTAAGCAAAATCAAAAGTAAACAGGGAGGTTTCACCTAAAGTAAGGTATGTCGTAAGAGTGTTTTTTTGAAGATAATCTGCAACTGTACTAGTGATTTATCAAAAAAAAAAAAAAAAAAAATAGATATATATTTGTGGATTGATTTTAAATTCAATTTATATTTTCCATTACATATACAGTGATACCTTGGTTCTTAACCACAATTCGTTCTGGAAGTGCGGTTGAGAACCAAAACAATTTATCCCATAAGAAATCCAATTGCAGATTGACTTGTATTGATGCTGCGAATGCCATTCTGTCCATCTCAGGTGTTTGAGTTCCAAATATTTGTTCAGATTCCAAGACAAAATTTTCTCGAATTTCGTGGTTGAAAACCAATTTGTTTGAAATCCAAGTTGTTTGAAAACCGAGGTACCACTGTACTTCTGTTTTGTCCTGCAATAAGACTCTTCCATTATGTCCTTGAAAGCATAACAAAGTTGCTATGTTAACAGCATGTTACATGTTAGCCAGCCAGTGCTTAGCTATATAATTCCCTCTGTGCAATTCCTAGGATTGCCTATACATATAAGGAGCACATCAGGGATCCAAAGTCCCTATATAGCAGCAGCACTGTAGTCCTTAGTTTCAACTGAAGACTCAGTCAACTGAATGGAAAGTCCTTGGGCTTGCTTAGGGGCTTATTCAGAAAAGAAAGACTAGTTGCCATTTTATATACTGGCCAGCCAGAGGCTTCAGTTTCCTCTTTAAGGGCCAAACTCAAAAGTCTGCTAAAAAGTTTCCTTAGGTCAGGACCACAGCAATGTTATTGTTGTCCTTCCTAAACTACAGATTTACTCACTATTTTGCAGATAACCACTTTCCATGCAAAGTGCCCAGAACCAGAAGCTGCTAAAACTCTACAAGCAGTATTTTTCCTACTTTAAGGAGAGAAAATCCTTGTGTCTGATAGGGCACCAGTACTCCAAATGGTTAAATAACAGGTCTGAAAAGAGTATACTACCTTATACAATGCTATTGTGGCAGTGGCTTAAGGCAGGAATCTATACAATCCTTCTGTTCTTTAGTTTAAATCAAATGTTCATATTAAATAGTTTTTTTTAAAGGGGAACTATAGTGGTAAATGATACTTACCTGATAGATCTAGCATCTCTACACTAAACTCTTTGGTTGCTGGGGTCACAGACCCAACAGCTATTAATAGATTTAATTTGATTCTTCATTATCAGATTATGCAATTATATATCTGTTACCATACTTTATCCCTGAAACCACTGCCTACCTACATGAGTTTTTAAATGACAACCCGGAGTAGTTAAACAATTTAAAAACCACTAAATAAAAGAGTAATACATTCTATAAAATCATTATGTCAATTTCCTCTATAATAAAGGGTATATCCCCATTACACTTTTACCCTTTTTAGAGAGGGGGGGGGTTGCTAAGATGCAACATACCTTTAAAAAAATTGAACACTATACTCTGAACATACACAACAAATAAAATGTACAATTAATTATATTTGTTACAAAATGGCTGTCCTACCATTTGCCCCTCCATAGAAATGGATTTACTGTCAGACTGCCAAATTTGCATCGTTCCCTGGAGATTGAAATTGTAATCACTCTGTAAACCTATAAATGCTCAATTCTGTTCATAAGAATTGCAACTCTTATTTGACTAGTCGTTCTATACGTCCTGTACTGACCATCAGTTATTCCTTGCAAAAAGCTGCAAATAGGGGGTGGGTATGTATGCATATCAGTGTGTGACCATATTAAACTCCTGGGCAATAGTCTACCAAATTCTAGTTTTCATCAATACAGCATGCTAAACTATACACAATGTAAGGCAGATTTGTTTGTTAGCGAGTGTAATGATAAAGTAAGTAATTTACAGAATATAAGTTATGAGATTGGATACTGCTAGTCATAATACAGACCTGTTTGTTTAAAATTTAGATCGGCAAAGATCAGCCAAATTTAGCCAATCAGTGAGCAAACTTGAAGATGTCAGAGCCACAACAGCTCTGCAAACAAAATGCCAAGGAAAGGAAAATATAACCCATGCAGTTTCACAAAAACATACAAATGCAGAGCTGGACCATTTTCAATTCAGTATGCCCTTAAATGCACTGTTAAGTAAAAAATGAAAACTAACCGCATGCATATACAATTATTACATATTTCATCTCTGCTTTTAAAAAATGCTACACTGTACAATGTACACTCACCGGCCACTTTATTAGGTACACCATGCTAGTAACGGGTTCGACCCCCTTTTG
>WMED01023625.1:0-11408 GCA_019650415.1 Pipa parva
TCTAATAATTGGTTCGTATCTTTCAGATATGAGGGTAAGTTGTATACCAGAGGTTGAAGTAAAGCATCCAACCAGGACCGCAAGGGTTCTAGCATGGAGCCCCGTCCTGAGACAATAGGTCTGCCCACTGGTGGCCTTTGTGATTTATGAATCTTGGGTAGATGATAAAAATATGGTATTTTAGGATTGGCCACCAGTAGGCGATCTCTGTCTGAAGGATCCAGGATGCCCTGGTTGATGCCCTGATCAAGCAAGGCTGTTAAACCCACCAAAAAGGTTTTGGTGGGATCACTCTTTAAGAGGCGATAAGTATTAGTGTCAGACAATTGTCTCAATGCTTCATGATTGTAATCAGAGGTGTTGAGTAACACAACTGCACCACCTTTGTCAGCTTCCTTAATAGTGATAGAGGGGTCTGATCTCAGGTCAGTGAGGGCTTGGCGTTCTAACCGTGTGAGGTTAATAGTTGAAAATGTTTTGTGAGTTAAATTATTGGCAAGTTCTGTCAATTCATCCTCCACCACCTGTTGGAAGGTAGTGATGCATGGCGGACGGGCCTGTATGGGGTAAAAACAATTGTTTGATTTAACATTAACTTTAGGCTTGAGTAATAGGATATCTGAAGTAGTAGGTGGTGCAATTGGGTCAGACAGCTCCTCTAAGTCTCTTAAGGCAGAATGATCAGAGAAAGAATCAAAATAAACAGTATCACTAAGTGAAGGTGTGGAAGTTTCTGGGGGAGAAAGTGAAGTGGAAGGTAAGGGAGAAGGATCAGTGGGAAAAGGAGGTGAACAGGATTGTGGAATAGACATTGAATCAGCAACAGTGGGTGAATCAGTGTTAGTGAAAAATTTTTTTAAAGTAAGTTTGCGAACAAATCTCTTAATGTCCACTAGTGTGGAGAAAAGGTCAAAGTGAACGGTGGGTGCATAACCCAAGCCCTTACTGAGTAAAGCAGTCTCATGATCAGTCAATAATCTATTTGATAGATTGACAACTAGGTTGGAAGACGAGCGGATCGAGCCTTTGGAGAAGCGAGTAAGACGACGGTGAAGCGGTGGGGCTTCGTCTGGATCTTCTAATTCCCCGTCGTGTCTTCTTTTCCGCTTGTACGGTGTATCCTCCCAGTTTTTTCGATTGCGTGAATCTCGTCGTGAGGGAGTGGAAGAAGAAAAAGGGGGAGAAGATTGTGAGCTGTGTTCACTAGTAGAATCGTAGCCTTGTATGTTATCAAGGTCGCTATCACTGGTCTCTGTAAAGGTAACTCGTCTGTTGCGTTGTTTCTTAAGGATGGATTTAGGTGAACTTGTGGCGCCTCTGTGTGCCAATGGTATACTCGATTATTGTCATAATCTTTTGTGTCACGAAGAAACTTCTTTTTCTTGATGTCTATGATGGATCGTTCATATTTGTCCAATTGTTCATCCAGTTGCCGGTCATAAATTAATAGGGTATCTTCCGTCTCATGTTGTGTGATATCCGCTTGTAAGATTTCGATTTCTTGTTGTAGGTCCACCAGTTGTTGATCTTTAAATTGAAGTAAAACTTCAATCAATTTGAATGAGCATTATTTTTTCCTTTTTCACACCCCCACACTTATTTTCACATCTTCACATTTTCATAAAAAAACTTCACTAGGTTCACCTACACATCCACACATACATTAAAAAAATTTTTTTACTTTTTATTCGAGACACATTTTTACCATCATAAATATTTCATCTTTATAAGATTTCCCAATCATTAACAATGGTTTTTTTTTATCCCAATTACTACTTGTTGTCACAACTTTACTTCCCCTTTATAACTACTTTTACAGATTATGTCTTTAACCTCTTAGCTGCTTCACCACCATTCTTTAATATATATTAATATATACTATGATGTTTTACAGGTTTAGATAACCTTCCACACAGCTGGTGTTGCTTGCAGGCCGGTGCATTACTGTTTAGTTATCCTAAATATTTTTACTTTAGACGCTATTTCACTGTGCCGTTCAGCGCTATCTGCTTACCGAACGATTTTTTAAAATGTTCTATTGGGCTTGTCGTACTACTCCTAACTGCACTCTGACCTCATTGACGCTGGGTGATTAACTACATCCACTTCCGCGTCACGAGTGCACACAAGCCCGGCCAGCGCATTTAGACACACATCTTGATCCCACGCTTCAATTACTTATTGTTCAACATGCCGAGGGCCAGCAATCAATTCACCAGCTGTGAGGTAAGTGAACACTATTTATACTTTGTAATTTGGAGCACCCTTACCTATGATTAAGCGCCCTAAGCGCAAAACGCGTTAGGGGGTGCTCCTTCTGTTTATTGATTTTACTATTGCCTGTTTTTAAACCGAATGAAAAAATTTTTTTGTTTTTATTGACTGGGAGTGCCGATTTTCTCATTTTCTGGATTCCTTATGGCTGTTTCAGAGCACCCCAGTCCAACTCACCTTTGACTCTCAGGATTGAGCGAGTCTACCTATCTTCGAAACACTTTTGTAAGCTGACTACAACAGGGTTGGCTATCAAATTACTTTGATACATATGCAGTAGATTCTCTGCAGCCCCGCAATGCACAGCTGAACTAATTTATTATCAGCTAGCTTTGCAGTATGGATATTTTAGAGATATTGGCATTAAAGGGATAGAATTACCTAAACACCCCTTTTAGTTGCATGGTATTCAGTTCAATTGCATACCACATGCATAACACTACTACCTTTAAAAGGGGAAGACTTATGAAATTCACCTTATTCTTGGCTGCATTGCTTCCAGTATAATCTTGCACTCTTTTTTTGTGAAGTGGAGTACTGACTTTACACATATTGAATGAGATAAGAAGGAATCCTAAACTGCAGCTCGAGTTCACCTAATAGATCTAAATAACTGTTTAATTTCACCACTTTGAAAGAAAATTCCTATTTTCATTGCCCTGCAGGATGCTTTTGTAAATGATCTCATTAAAGTAATGATCTGATATTCACATTAAAAAGGCTTATTCATGAAAGTGTAAATTCCCAGGTGTAGCAAATTCACATGTTGCTATGTTTGAAGAATTTGGAGTAATACACCTTACAAAATTTGCTACTTTGACACAACATTTTGTAAACAGTCAAAAGTTGCATGTATACGCAAAGTAATGCAAAAAGGTAAGCAAGTTTGTAACTGTCATAAAATGCCAAATTGGATGTGAATTTTCCACATTGTTTGCTGAATACGCAAAGTTGTGGAATTGGTGAATAGACAAATTCATATATATTTTTTTAATAATTTTTATTTTTGTTTTGTATTACAGTACATTGATAATCTGTTTTGGTTTATGTACATATATATTGTTGCAATACAAATGATTTTATTAACAAACTATATACATAAACTTACTAATAAAAAATAATATATATATAACTTGGTGTTCTTTCCATTTATTGACCTTTCCATTTGCTTTCAGTTTGATGACATTAGTTGTTACAAATTCATATATTTACATGAATGTTCGCACTTTGATGATTAATTACCAAAGTGTGGAGATGGAGCTGCAGAAAACCATGTTTTATGAAAATACATTACAAATTACCCATAAAACCTGTATGTTTTATAGATTTTTCACTGATAAAAGGATGATCTGGTAAAACCATGCCTTTAAAACTAATATGTATAAAATACCCAAATTGCAGAGCTGATAGGACATTAGCTCATTGTATAGCTGGACTGAAAACCTCTGCAGTCTATAGTGCAGTCTCAGATCACATTAGTAACAAGCTTTACAGTGTGGGGGAGGGGTATGGTTAATTTCTGATAAATACATCTTATGGAATTGCAACTGTCTTACACACAATCCAAATTTCACAATGCATTGATCTGGGCTATAAGTTAGAATTATTAACCAGTTGTAACAATATTTTTAAGTCAAACTGTTTTTCCCCATTCCCTTAGAAGTACAGGCTGAGAATGTGCAGGGTCACTGACCAAAGAAAGAGGCGTATATATAGGGAATAAAGATGTCTGCCTCCAGTGGCAACTTTACAGGCATCAGTATTCACTTGAAGTTAGGCTGTAGCACTTATGAGCTGTTGTAATAAGCCCTATACATCAGGCACATCATTTTTAGCTTTTTTTTTTCCCTGAGGCTTTAGTTCCCCTTTTTAAAGTATAAAGACCTGTAAGATCAGACGATTTGTGATATACTATGTTAGTTTAAAATATACAGCCATATTTATCCCTTGTAAGCAGATGTGTCACCCAGCTTGAATGTTAAAGAGCTATAAAAACTTAAATATCCTTATAGCATGTATATATGAATGATTTATGAGCATTTGGGAATACTGATAAATATTATTTTCATTAATCTGCACAACTTTTAGTGACTTTAAGTATGGCAGGTTTAAATGGTTGTAAATTATTGCTAATTCATACATCTATGGGATAATCGCACTTAAATAAATATTCCCCCAAAATGTGACCTGTCAATTCTAGGCATAGTGGAGAACCTTGTACAATTCTCTGAAATTACATATTAGGTTGCATGTGGAGTATTTTATTTGTAATCCATAAAATGTCAGGCTTCCCTATCATGGACTGAAACATTGCCTGATAAATGTCAGGAGTTCTTATAGCATTTCACCAGTATGTACAGTATTTACTTTTTATACAAACACTATGAAGGACCTTTTTCACACTTATTGCACTGTTGTAAGCAGATCCAGGTATTATACAGGTGTAACCTTATCACAAATTGTATTTATTTATCTTGATATCTACCTGTATAATTCTTTGCTAATGTTGCAAATAACCATTACAGATTAAAGTGATTGTTTTCTAAATATTATTTATTTGCCCACAATGACAAATCTTAATTTCAGCAGCCTTTAATCCAGTGTCCTTACAGTACCATCTCTTAGCTAATTTTTTAATTTAATCCATGTATTATTGTTTAAATGCTAGTTTATTATTTGATAACTTTTTGTAATTGTAGCACAACTAAACCCTTTTATTCTCAATAAAGCAGATACATTTTCTTTGTTTGTAAGCAGTGTAGTTAATTGGCATTTCTAAAGTTCATTTCTGGACTGTAAAACATCTTTCTTAAGTGACCTATGAGTCGTCACCTGCAATAAAAAGTCTTTCTTGGTGGTAAACCTAAGGTAAATTAGTGTTTTGTACTCAGATTTAGAAATGCAAGGGTAAAAATCAGTTCCACAGATATAAGGTAGTGAATGGCAATAAAAGAATATTATTGACATAGTCAGAGTTTGAGATGTTAGGATCAAAGAGGAGATCTTAAGTGAGATATAAATGTTGGAACAGGGCTTGATTCATTCATTTAATGCAATGTAATGGCATAAAGTTGATTTGGTGCTGGTAAGATGGGACAGTTTATAATGAGTGCAAGAAACAATGAGCCAGAAATTAACCACTTCTTATATGACATCATGCCATTTACTGTGGTCATCACTTGATTGGTGCAGACTTTATCATAGAGCAATCTGAAGACTACTTCTAAGCTATAGGAAAACTTGTAATATCAGGGAGCTGGTGTACTGTCTTAGATTGACAGATGGACTCAGTAAATAAATTTCCATCCCTGTGTGCTCTGCTAGTTTGAACGTCTCTCTCATGTTAATTAAATACTGTCGAAGTATTTAAAAATTTACCAGAATCCCAGAGGATGTTTTAATGTATATAAAGTGTGATGAATAGAATGGCTATATAAAATAAAAAAAAAGTTGTTGACTCTATAAGTTAGTGACTATAGTTTGTAAACAGTTTAATTGTTCCATACCATGATTATAAAAAAAGCTTGTTATTTTAAAAATAAAGGTATGGCATGTATAAATAACAGCTGTCACTCGGTGTACATAGGATGGTATTTGACGAGTCTATCATTAACTAAGATGTGATTTTGGCATTAAGCCATCCAACCATGTGTTGAACCATGGCATACCTGGATGTTTAGAAGATATAGACATAGCTTATTTTTTTAAGAGGTAAACATATCCATTGCAGTTTTTGATAATGGACTGTACTTAATTCTAGTTCATTGTGAATTATAATTTTACCTATAGCAGAAGGAAGGCAAACTATGAGTTGTCTCCTAATACTACTATTTGCTGCATTATCCCAATTACTTTTTGTTCCCTACACTTTTTGATTAGACCACTGTTTTCTGTGGAGTCCTGTTCCGTTTTTGATCGATATCTTCAGTCTTTTTTTGAAGGGGAAAATGATCTTACTTAGGAAAAGTTGCAGGACCATCTCCATAGGGAATAATGTTTTTTGCTACCCTCAACCAGACAAACATTTTTCAGCGATAAAAACAAAGTTCTTAAGGGGCTTTATAAATATCGTAATTTGGCGATATTGTTATTTTATCACTGTTTAACACGTAGGGCAAAAGTTATTGAACTCAAAAAGGCCGATCTTGGCCTTTTTTGAGTTTATCCTGAGCGATTTCTGCTGTCTGTTCGGCAAAAATCTATCAATATTTTTCTAGCAATTTTTACTGATAGAAACTTTTCAATCGAGGTTTTTCTATGAGATTTTTCTATGGAAAGGTAGCCAATCAAAAAGTTTCTATCGGTAAAAATCGATCAAAAAAAAAAAATCTGCCTTTTAGAGTTTAATAACTTTCACCCTAATTCACTAGCAATAAACCAGTTAATTTTTTATTTTGGCTTTAATAAATATTCCCCTTAAATTGTACATTTCTAAGCGTGATATAGTTCTGCAGTGGCCGTGTCCATGATATGTTTCTTATTTCATATAATTATACTCCTTTTACTCTAAATTTGTGTTACTATGTGTTCATTAGAGTGGTATTCATCTGTTTGTCCTCGTTCCTATTCAGCCCCATTTAATTCACAGATGCACAATAGTCCCTTAGAATCTGATCATCTGAACTTTAAGTTTATCTAAAGAAGAATTCAAGTGAGTGAATGGTAATTAATTAAAAATAAGCATTCAGCAATTTGTGTTAATGGAACTGGTAGGAGGTCATCATCCTGGAAATAAACCTTTTGCCATTTGTTCCTGTACAAGGGTTAACTGGGCATTTTGCCAATTCCTTAATGGTAGAAGGTTAATAAGGCTTGGTGCTGCAAGATATGGAATAGTCATTTTTTTTCCTGCAATTTTAATGCCAACCCTGCTGATCACAGCAGATTGAAAAAAAAAAGATATTCAATTCTGTTTTGTGGAGCATGAGGTTATCACAAGCGAACATCTTTAGCTTGGTTTTCATAATGCTCACTATAAGATCTCCATTCAATCAGCAGCAAGTCTTTAATGAAGAGCAGTGCACCGACATAAAAGTACTAGCACTTCATTTGTTTTAACAATCTATTAGATTGCTCAGCTGTAAAACTCATTGAACGACAGACTGATATCCAACAGGTTGAGTGAAATAGCATGCACTTTTCTTCAGAGTTGATGAGTTAATGTATTTCACAACCAAACTTGAAAAGATGGCTAGTAAAAAAAAAAAAAAAATCCATAAAATATACATTTTATTCATTAAACTGTCTAAACAATCAAAATGACATATTGCAATATAGACTGTAATGGTTTCTTTGTTTTGAGAAAGATAAGGAAAGTCCTTTTCAAATAAACCAATAAAAACCAGGCAATTTCTGAGATCCATTTGCATAAAATCATCATCTAATTATTTACTGGAGTCATTTTATGAAAAGAAATGTTTAGAGAGGAATTTTTATTGCTCCCCATTCATCTTTCTTGTGTACAAGGGAAATCTTCATTCCAAAGACAATACTAAAACACAAGGTCATCCATGCATTATGAATCTGAAGGATTGTGTGATTGGGGAATTAATTGCTTAGGTGCAACAATTTAATGCACTGTGGTGCATATGATCAGTGTTTGTTGCTAAGAGCTGAAATTAATTATCCATGGGCATAAGTTTTGAAACAGAATATATATCAGAGATTAAGGTCCATTTGAGTTGCAAATGTGATAAAGGCCTAAGGCTTGGACTGTACTAAGTAGCAGCAAATCACCGGGACAGCTCCCCATTCATTAAGGTAATCAGCATAGGTGAGTGGTACAGCACCTGTGTTGTAGCTAATGTGCGAACCCCATACAGTTCTTGAAGGATATTCTGTGGTGCACAACAAATTTATTTCCTTGGCTGTGGTACAACATTCTTGGATGTTGGGCTTCACATCTCCATATAATGCAGAGAAATGTAGAACAATGTATTCTCTAACAGAATATAGGACTCTTTGAATATTTTTCTGTAATGTTTTACCTGTCCTTTAATCTGCAAACTTATGGGTGGTAGATCACATGCATGTTGTCTTAATTGAGACGAGGATTTACTACTCCCTTAAGTATTTATCACATTTCTTTACTCACCATTGTTACCTTAGATTGTAAGCTCTACGGGGCAGGGACCTCCATCCTTTTGTGTCACTCACAACCTAGCACTTAAAGTGGTTTTGTGCTGGTAAGTTACTCACTTGTAATGTGTAATGCACTTTTTCCATGTCTGTTTAATATTTGTATTGCTGAATTGTACAGCGCTGTGTAAATTTGTGGCGCTTATGTATGTATAAAATTATGCATACATATATACTTTGACGAAGAGTGATTGTACCTCCCAAAACTTTCTCCTCTGCCTAGTGGTCCATTAAAAGGGTTATTCACTGGATTCTGCAAATGTGTGTGTGCATATTCCATTCTACATTTCTCTGAACCACATGCAAACCATCTAGTCTGGAATTACCCTAGTGAAAATGAGTTTTTATGAAGCATTATGATATTGGTAAATAGTAAAGTGTGATGCAGAGAGAATAATTTGCGTCCTTATCTAAAGAAACTTATATGGTTTACTTAGGTCTTACCAGTGGATTAAATATCTGCAAAGAGATGCTAAACAATTCAGTATGAAGCAATATGTGTTATAATTGAAGTATACTATATATACAAATAAATCTCCTTGTAGTAGCTGCTTAATTCCTGTGGCAAGTTGTATACTTTTGATGTTCATTGATTGTTTTCATAAGAGGTGTGTCAGATCTGCAGAATGCTTTACAATTACTAAATATTTTTTAGGTCTCTGCTGTTGACTCTTTAGAGGGACCTTTACTTCAAGTGGAGGGGCTTAGTGATCTGAGACTGGAACTTCACAGCAAGAAACTGAACATGCATTCTGTTCTGATTGACGAGCTGCACCGTCATCTTTACATTAAATCAACCAGTCGAGTAGGACAGTGGAATAAGGATAAAATGCAGAGCAGGTATGTCAGGTTATACACAGTGCCCAATTTCAGATGCTTTTGCCTTTGGCTAGCCATCACTGCCAGGCATACTGTAGATTCCAGGCAAAATAGTGGAAGAGCACCTTTTTATGGAAAGCTTTTTTTTTTTTTTTCAGAGCACCTAAAGAAGCAGTGTGCTCTTCCACATTTTTGTTGCAACATGCTACTACTGCCTGGATGTCTGTGATATAATTGCCACTGGGTGTATGATATGACAATGTTTTCTATAATGATGATAATGGGACCTGATGAATTACCATAATTACTGCCCCCATCATTTCATATTCTCTTACAATACACTTAAGAGCGAAATTTAATAAAATTGAAAATATCGATATAGCGATATAGATAGATGATATTGACCAATTTTTGCCGATATCGAATTTCGATCAAAACGTTTAATCTGTTTATTTCTGTGAAAAATCAGATATTGCGATATTGATGTTTTAGATTCTTTGGTGAATGGCAGAATAAAATAACAATGATAAATGCGAAATTTAATAGAAACACTGTACACAGGCTTACAGCTTCAGAGCCAAATATTTTACATGTCAGTACTGATGTTCATACATATGGAGGACCAAAAATGACATAAGTATAAATAAATCAATAAATAAATGAATAAATACTTAAATGAATAAATAAATAAAAAACGCATACTAAAAATATATTTTTTAAATTTTATTTATACATTTTCATATTTCCATGTCTATTTATTTATATATTTCTACATTTATTTATTTCTACATTTCCACATTTCTACATTTATTTATTTCTGTATTTCTTCATCCCGTATGTTAATTGAGTGGTCGGTCCTAACCTCATTCTAAAGCATGATTGGTTAGTTTGTATGTTAATTGAGTGGGCTCTCCTAACCTCATTCTAAAGCATTCTAGGAAATGGAGAGAGCGCAAAAAAATGCAGTAACATAGTGCTTTACCAAGGTATAAATGATAAAACAATATTATTGCCACCACCAGGGGCAATGCATGCGTTTGGTGTGAAAAGGGTAAAACTTATAACACCCAATTTAAGTGAACGATGGGATTTAGTGTAATCTAACTGCTCACCAGATGTTCAAGATATATTTGCATATATTAAAAAATCGCAGACTTGTATCATGGATATTGCTCAGTCTTTCTAAAGCATGATTGGTTAGTTTGGTGAACCAGACAGAAGCAATCGAAACAAAGGACACAGAAATACACTGTACCTGATCCACAGAACAGCCAACTACAGTGAGTAAAACGATCCACCCAGCAGAGAGGGAGGGACAGCCCATCTTGGGACAGTGTAACAGCAGAGAGAGAAAGACAAAAGCACTGACAAGCACCAGAGAGAAACAACATTCCCCTGACACAGAAAAAAATAAAAATCTTGGCACTGAAGGAGAAGGAAGGTAGAGGGAACCCCACACACAGTATATAAGGAAATTTAAAAAGAGAATGGTGTGGTACAGCGCTCAAACATCAAAATAAAAATAAAACAACAAAGTATATATAAATAGTATTGACAGTTCAATAATGTGCATATTTTTCATCAAACAGGGAGGATTCACAGTCCTCCTTAAATGTGTCACAATATGAAGATACCTAAAAGAAAAAGCGCAAAAAGGACAGCACAATAGTGCCTTACCAAATAAGCATAAAAATAAAGGTAAAGTAAAAAACCACCAATAGAAACAAAGATGTATTATTTATAAACCAGTGATCACAACATATGCTGAAGTGCAAAGGAATCTGAAAAATCCACCATCAACGTGAACAAACCAATGTGTAAAACTTAGGTACAGCGCTAACAATATTTTCAAAATTAAATAAAATAAATAAATATAAACAAAGATAGTCCAAAAAGTCCAAAAATATATGCTGCTCGTTTTCTTCAAAAGGATAAATCACGATCCTCAAACATCAAAAGAACTGCAACCTGAAAACAGCGCAATAACAAAAAACACTATATAGTGCATTACCACAAATAAATTCTTTTAAGAAAGAATATATATAATACCTCCACCAAAAAGGGATAATGTGAAGGGAATGAGATATATATATATATATATATATGTATGAAAAAAATTATTTTTTCACCAAAAAGTGATGTGGGTAAAATAAATCCACTCTGCGAGTGGGAAGGCT
>WMED01023627.1:0-11408 GCA_019650415.1 Pipa parva
GTAATATTCACTTATATACAGTTAGTGGGATATTGTGAGGATGATGTCACTGCACTTCACATCACTCCGCATCCTACTTCTATCCGACTGACTTCGCCACACTACACATGTGACTGCGTCCATAGCAGTCTGCCTGTTAATCAAATCTACCCGCAGCTTTATAAATAAGGAGGAGTGAATAGGCGACATGATTGGAATTGTAGTGAAGTGAATTCTACAGGTAAATTTGGATTTTAGACAGTAAGGCCTAGAGATTTAAAAAGACAGAGCAATAGAACAGAGAAATAAGAAGGAAATAAAACAATGAGAAAAGACTCAATCGTGGATTATTTATGAAGCAGAATAAAAGGTACAAATAAAATAATAAAAAACACATTTGCTGGGGCCCACCAACCCTTTGGGTGATTCTGGTCAAACAGCCCCTGGAGATACATTTGGTGCAGAAAAAATATTTATTTAGGACGAATTAAAAAATCACTTTCTCTGTCAAAATTCTCCACCTCCTCCGAAACAAGGAAAATAATAACTATTCTGAGACAGATTTAGGGAAACCTTTCGCTCCCTCTTTGGTTTTCAGCTTTGCTGGGCTCCAATCAGCACCTGGAGAAAGCTTCATTGGGGCAGAGTTTTGGTAACATTTAAATACTGTAACAATTGTTGCAATCTGCTTGGCAATATACTAAAGGAATACACACTAAATGGACCCCCCCACCCCCCCCAAAAAAAAAGCAGTGTTTAGTAACAGGTGGTATGTATTTCCCCATTTCCCCCACAGTTACCCCATGCCCCTCTAACTTTGGGCTGGGAAAACCCAGGTACAATACTATAAAACCCTCCATAACTGGTCATGCTCTGGCAGATACTAATTGCTTGGGATATAACCCTGGAGATGCCAGGAATAAGAACCCCCTCCAGTCACAACCAGGCTGCTGCTGCAGGGCGAGAGGCTGTCAGTATGCTCCATTTACCTGATTTATTAGGAACCTGGTGGGATACTCATAGCCCTGGGCTCCCAAGAGGTTCTGCAGCAGATCTCTTTTACCAAACAAGTGGTCGGTAAATAGGAAGATTATCCTGTATGCTCTGCACCAGGGAGATATAATCCCCAACAGATACACAACCCCCGCTCAACAAGCACCTGTGCAGATTCTAATGCCTGGAACAAACAACAGGGTATGTAGGGGGCATCATGCCCTCCCCATGGAACTCCTAGTGGCATCTCACTGAGACCACCACATTCCTATACATTGCCCCCCCCCCCCCCCCCCCCAGTCAGATTGCGGCACCCCACATATTTAACCCCTTGCCCCTGTACTAATGCCATCCTTCCTGAATGGCATGACATTTAACCCTTTACATCACAAAACAAAACACAGATAACATTAACTCATTAGCTGCTCAGTTTGCAATTTTCACTTACTCTCCCCCAAGAGGAAAACTTTGCAGACATTCCTCCCCCCTTTTCATTAAGTACCCCCACACATGAAAAGCTGAAGCACTCTCCAGCACATATAGGGTTAAACAGCCCAGATTTGGGTGACACTCACCGGGCCCCTGCGTTTTAGGGTGATATTCTTCCAAAGCAGTAGGTGCAGCTGGTGTAGAAATCCCATGATGCCAGTTGAGTGCAGCCCCCCACTTACTACAGTTAGCTCCCCTCCAGATGATTATATGCTCAGATGACTGTGGGGGATTTAAAGGCCAAGCATGAAATATACATGGCTTCTTCCATCACACAGCAAGCAGATCCACAATTCATACATTGCACATAGGATGCCTACAATTCTCTACAATGGATTGTGGGTAGAGAGGGGGGCTATGAAGATGGGATACCTCCTGTACACTGAGCTGGAGCTGTAGGGTCTATCCTGCATTGGTCAGCCTGGCTCAGTGGTCTGGGTGGTAGGCAGCTGTGCTTTCATTTGCTTCTTTCTCCCTCCCTTGGCTTGCAAGCTCCTCCTCTCTCCCTGCTGCATTAAATTTCATCCCCTGTCAATCAACCTTGGCTGCCTCCTTTTAAAGGCACCGCCTCACCTCTCCTCTCATTTCAGCAGTCCTTGTTTAGATATAAATATTTATTATACATAATAGAAGAAATGTTAACCCCTTTGCTTAGCGTCTATCTCACTGTTCAGTACGTATAAAATATCCGTGCTTTAATTAGATTTTATTCGCTGGTGGGCTGGGACTTTGTAATAACCATTTTTTCACATGCTTCGATATAGTAAAACTTTGTGCGTTGTGTAATAGGTTATCCTGTAACTCTGTACAGCGCTGTGGGAGATGTCGGCGCTATATAAATGTATAATAATAATGTTATATCGTGTATGTGCCCCTTACTCTGTACAGCGCTGTGGGAGATGCCGGCGCTATATAAATGTATAATAATAATATGTTATACCAGCGATGACAAACCTATAGCACGCATGCCAGAGACGGCACACAAAGCCCTCTCTGTGGACAAGCGCGACTGATGTCCTCCATCCCCCTAGTGAGCGCTCCTCCAGCACTGGCCACAGACCACACCTGACAGTTTTCAGGTTGGATACACAGCCTACACTGAAGGAGCGCTTGCTCGCTGGGGAGCACTCCTCCCCCGATGCAGGCGCAATGACATCACTTCGGAGTAAGGCGCTGGTGAGTGACGTCACCTTTTTGGCTCCTGGTGCCAAAAAGGTTTGCCATCACTGTGTTATAATATGTATGTTACTCTGTACAGTGATGTGGGAATTGTCTACGCTATATCAATAATAATAATATGTTATACTGTGTATGTGCCCCTTCCTCTGTAGAGTGCAGTGGGATATGTCGGTGATATATAAATGAATAATAATAATGTTATACTGTGTATGTGCCCCTTACTCTGTAAATGCTGTGGAAGATGTTGGCGCTATATGAATGAATAATAATATGTTTTACCGTGTACGTGCCCCTTACTCTGTACAGTGCTACGGGAGATGTTGGTGCTATACAAAAGAGTAATAATATTAACACGTTATACTGTGTAAGTGCCCCTTAGCCTGCACAGTAAAGAGGTATTGCGGACCCTGGGCAGCTGCCCAGTTTACACCACCTTTAAACCGTCCCTGCAACCTAACTATATGAAATTTTATGTAAACTTGTAAATTCCGAGTAGCTGATGAATATGTGGCCCCAGGGACGAATCTCCACACCAGCATCTCTAAGGCTCCTGAATAATTTATTTACTGTAGATGCTCTAACCCTGATTTGTGGTTATTTTAGTGCATTAATGATGCCCACGTAAACCACGCCAGTAAATCCCTAGAAACACTTCTAACCAGTGCACACCCCCCAATCTACTATCTTGTATTAATGTAGACATTTGTGTGTTTGTGTGTGCGGGGCTCATCCATCAACCTCCCAGCACAGGAGATAGTCACGTGATTCCTGCGCAGTAAGCAGCCCACATACTGAATTCATTCCTTCTATATGTGCACCAATTAATGGGCTAATCCATCACAGCAAGACTCGCCATGAGACGAGTAATACATAATTGCCCCATAAACCCACTTACAATGATTTTGACAAATGGGCCCCTTGACATACTTCTCTTCCTTTAAACTCAGATGCATTATGGGATCTAGGGAAGCCTTATTTGATCACTATTGTAACTACGGTTGTTCTTTAATAAAAGTTCCCTAGGAAAAAATACATATTATATTATACAAAAAAAGCACTGACTTTACAGTAGGGATATTTAAATATTAACCTTCAAGAGCAATATTGAATTGAGTTAATCTCTTCCTTAAGGGCTGTATTGACTAAAGTTCGAATTCACCTTGCTACAATTCGAGTAGCATCACCAAAATAGAAGCAAATTCACATCTCACTATTGAGTACTTTGAGAATACACTTGTAGACGGGCAGCAACGATTGCTGTGGATGTGTAGTGTGGAGTAGTAAGTCAGATAGAAGTAGGATGAGAAGCCATGTAGAGTGAGGTGAATTTGATAAGTGAAGGACAGTGATGTCAGTCTCACCATATCCCACTAACTGTATTCTGTGAATATTTGATCTGTTTCTATGTGACGGACAAGGTCCTATGATCTAGGTCATAGTCACCATTGTTACTTTTGAATGAATAGTTGCCTTACGACACACTGGATCAGTACACCTAGTCACATTCAAGCCTTTGCACCACTCCTCCGATTAGTCAATAGTAGAAGCACCTGTGCACGCGCACGCAAAGTGATGCTAAGAGCTCCGTAAGTTCGCGATTATCAGTCGCCCAAATTGGTTGCGTATTTTGCCACATTGCAGGGTGGAATTCATAGCTCTACGTGACTATTCAGACTTTAATCAATGAGTCCCTATTTGTCTTCTACCTGTGTAACAGAAATATATTAGAAAGTTTTTTAGGGGAAAATTAATTAAACCACAGTAAAAGTTTTTGGCTTTACTCTCCCTTTAAAGGAACAGTTTAGGCGCCATCAGTTATCTACTCATATATATTCAATACTGTTTTTTCCAGTAAAAATTATTTACAAATTTCCATCATTTTAGCAATTTATATCCAGCTGCTTCTCTCTCTCCCTTACATCCTCTTCATTAGTTTAGAAGCCTGAGGTATTGGCTGAAAGGTTTGAGAATTCTGAGTAACCAATCAGAAACTTGCAGAAAGTAGAGGATAGACCGTCTACTTTTCGCCTGTCCATTTGCACACTATTCCCAACACTGCTTTCCCTCAGCAAGGAAATTTAAAGGTCAAGTACACTTTTTTGTTATAAAATTAAAATAAGGTTTTTTTTTTTAATTAAAGACAAGATGAGGGTAAAAATGTATTATTGTGTTGCATGCATTTAATTGTAATCTTTCCTGTGCAGATAGTTTGCAAATTGCGTCTTACAATTAGAAGGTACAGGCTGTACAGAGCGTGCATGAGACTGCGTCCTAAAGGATTTGGGATACGGGGTTTCTATGCAGAAGATGGGGACTGAATACAAACTGAGGCGAGAGCTGCTTCTGGATTATTCTGAATATGTAGGGTTGAAAGCTTTGCACTTTGATGTGAGCTAGTGCAGGGATTGGGATGTACTGACTGAATACAGATCTATCTGCAGAGTGCTAGTGGTGTTTACCAGAGGATTATACTGCCATCAAGTGGTCAGTTCAGGGATACACATGGCTCACCTCAAATGCAGGAAAGAATATTGTAGGGTTCAGCACCGTGTAAGCCATAGATATAAGCAGAGACAAGAGAGTATAGGTGATACCTTTTATTGGCTAACAGAACTGACCCAGAATTGACAGCACGCAGGGATCTCACCCAGGAACAGCTCGCTTAGCCATTTCTACTAAGTGACAGCTATTGATGTCTTTACAGATATGTAAAAAAGTGTATTCGCGTCACTTTGTGATGCAATGATTCAAAATTCATGAATTTGCTACTCCATATTCACGAAGGGGCGGATTCTAATAGCGAAAAAGTTAATGGCGTTGGCTGCGATTTCTTGCGTATTGTGGTGTAGTCAGTAAGAGCCTTACCATCAACCACCTAATATGGCAGTTTGATCTGGTGAAGTAAAACTGGAGTATTTAACACAGTACGTCTTGCTGAACTTACTACTGCGACAGACTCCAATGCTTACTGAATAGGTTAACTACCTGCGCAAGCACACGCAAGTAACGTGAAGACCTCAGTAAGAGCACATAAGTTACATGACTGTTCAGAATGTTATGAATAGGCCCCTTTAAAGTCTTTATTTTTTTATTTTTATGGATTTGCTAATTTGTTCCCTAACTGAAGACATCTTTTGATGTCTTGTAAACGTAATTCTCCCCTTTTCTCTACTAGGCGACTCCGCCACCTGCAGGGCCGGGTGCAGGCGAGAGACACATTCACCTGAGAGCAACATCTTAATAAGCTTTCATAGGGGATGTTATTGTTATTAAATTATTTCCATGTGTACTGGAAGAGGCTGTTCCATCACCAACACCATGTCCCGGTACTGTCCTTCTGTAATATGTTAGCAGCGCAGGTGCAGAGAAATTCAGATCTGTACATGCGATTTTCCCTTTTTTTAAATAAACCCCAAAAGCTGCGCATCTCTGTGAACATTCCATCCAGGCAGAATGTTCCATTGCCAGGGTGATAAGGGCCCCAGCTGCTCGTTATGACCAGCCGATACTATTATTAGGTTGCAAGCCCCCACTGACATTCACAATACTATCAAAATCTTTCATAGGAGAAATAGTAAAACTTCCTCAGTCAGTGATACTCAGGATTATGGGAAGTGTCATAATCCACCCAGTTAAAAGGGGGAAAAAAATCTTTTTTTTTTTTTTTTTGCAATAAACCCCCATTATCCTCAAAATCCTGTATATATATATATATATTTATACATCATACTCGCTCCTCCTCTGAATCAGTGTGGCGTCATCAATTATTTTACTTTTCTTTATTTTTGGATTCAATAATAGGTTTCAGCTAACAGGTGGCGCTAAATTGAATTAAGCTGGGTTCACACTGGCTGATTTTCAATGGAGTTTTTTTAATAAGGCTCATTATTGTCTATGGCAGGGTTCGGCAATCTATGGCTCGTAAGCCAGATGTGGCTCATTTGATGGCTTCATCTGGCTTGCAGCCTGTAACAAGTGGTGCTTGCATGCAACACTTGTGACATTGGTAGCTACCCAATCTGGAGCCACTGACATCACATATGACATCAGCGGCGGTGAATTCAAAAGGGGCTGAGCTGAGCCGCACTTAATATGGCCCTCTCAGCCAAAAAGGTAGTCGACCCCTGGTCTATTGTGTAAAACACTATAGTCTGTGTGGATTATCCCACAGGAAACAATGGAAACTTTTATTCAAACTCCGTGAACCCAGGATAATACAGCTGTCCCCAACCTTTTGGATCCTTGGACAGGTCCCAGCCCCCAACTATTTTTCATGGACCGGGGTGTGTGCTGGCGAGAAGTGTAATAATGGAGCGCTTCCTGAGTGCGCATTACCATCATTAGGCTCGATAGTATGTGTAGTATTGGTGATTATTTTTATATTAAGCATACTCAAATAACACCACTTCTACTATCTATAGTTGGGAGAGTTTATACAATATGTTAGGGGCTCCCCCTACTGATCTCTCATTAGATAACACCTATGAGGATATGCTAAATTTAGCTGGGCCCTCCTATAGTTTGCCCAGAGACAGAATATCCAATCAGAGCTTCACCCTTGTTAATATAAATAGGTGCATGGGTGTGTCCTGTGCTTTTTACCATTTGAGAGTTGCGGGAGCAACTCCTCATCTTCCACCCTCCTGGTGGAAGGACTTCTTAGGGAACATAATAATAGGAAGCCTGCATTGTTTAGCTCACCTTAGTGAGTGAGATTTCTCAGTGGTGTGGTATCTACCAGGCTAGCTCAAAACCCCAAAAGTAGAGCGGTGGCCTAGAGAGTCTGGTGCAAATCCTTAAATGAAGAGGGTGCACAGCTTAGGGTACTATAGGATAGGCTTAGGGATCAGAGGAGAGCCCAGTCAAAGAGTTACCCTAGCGTTACCCATGCATCCTGCAGGCTGGCATTTGGAGACCCCTGCTGTACACCACTATACTACTATAAATGGAAGTATATCGCCATCTTTTGGATGAAAAGTGATATTGCAGTTCAAATGAAATAATGATGTGCTACTCTGAAGCAGGGAGGGAGGGTTCTGGCTTGAGCACATGTGGACAAGGTCTACTGTGAAATTCACTTACTACACTGTGGGAAAAAAAAGCTCCCGGTAAATTGACGTCACGCATGCCGATGAAAATCCCCTATCATAAAAGGAAACTAGAGGATAAAAACTAATTTACAGCGGCCTTTAATTTTCATCATTTAGCCTAAAAAAAAAAAAGAAACATTTGCCTATTATATTGGAATTATTTTGTTAGTTTAGTTTTTCTGCTGTTGTCTTGTGGGTAATTAACAATCTACTGTTACTTAATGCAGGTAATATAAAGTAAACTTTACAAAATGTTTAACAAGTGTTGTAACTGCTGCTTGACCAAGGGCCTGAAGATCACAGCTGCAGAGAATGAAAGTGGATTTGTGTTTATTTAATTCATTCTACAGAGCCTATACTGAAATACCGATTTGTCTGATCTGTATCGAACCTCGCTTTCACCAAGCTGCCAGTACATGAGTTATGATCTACGAGTGCGACAGCTTCCTTCCTTTACTGCGTACCTGGGATGTCGCAACTGGGCATACAGCTGACGCACTGCAGGCGCTGACATTGGTTTCATTTGTGAAATAAAAAAAAACAGGAAACCAGTTAATGAAACTAGGTTAAGATTAGATAAAATGATAACCCTGAATTTGGGTGGGTCTTTACCGGTATACACGGTCAGTTCCTTAAGCCATTGGACTCAGAAATGACTCCTGTTTAGTAAATTTCCACAAATTTTTTTTTTTAAAGGATTTTTATTACGGCTGAGATTTTTACTTGCTGTGAATAATCCGTCCTTCGGTACCTCAGGCCTATTGAAATTGACTACATCCTTTTCTCTGGCTAAATCGGCGCAAGAAAAAAATAAACATGGGTGAAAGTGTATAAAACTGTTTTACAAAATGTGAAAAAAATGAATACAGTTAGCAAGGATGTCGGGGGAAAGAGGGCAGTGCACTGATGATGTCATTAGTTACCCCACAAGCGCACAGCCAATCAGAAACGAGTTGAAGGTGTGCTGATGTTTTCATTGCCAGGAAGGGATAGCAAGTTGAGAGATTGTGCACTGTTTATTTCTGAGATTAACAAGAAGTGGAGTTCTTCCCTGCATCTCTTCTCAAATTTCTCTTTAAACTCTTTCCTCATAATTACGCAATCGACCACCTCGGGAAAGTAAAGTAAGCAAAATTATTTGTGCCTTGCTCAACCTTACCCGTCATATGACCCACACACCTTGCACTAACGTCTGGCCTTGCAAATATTCTGTCTCGCACCTGCTCTAAAATCGATTACCCAGGCAAGAAAGAAAAATCCTGCGTTCAAGTTATAGCGAAAGAAAACGTTACAATAAAAACAAAGAAAGAAAGAGCATAAGCGTACGTATTCTTATTGCGTTTCCCACAGTCCTTTGAGGTCACCACGAAGATTCAGAAAGATAAACCTCCCAGACCTGGGTGTTATCATTGCCACTTACAGCCTGGGAACAGTGGATAAGTAATACAAAGTGGACTAAGGGGGTTATTCACTAAGGTGCGAATTCGACTGCCGAATTAGCAAACAGCGGATTCCCATAGCTGATCTGCGACAATTTCCCCATTGTAAAGTCGTGATATTTTTTTAATATTTAGATTGCGACAATTTTCCCATAATAAAGTCGCGAGTGTGACAATGTTCTCATTATAAAGATGCGACTGAGACAGCAGTAGCCAATTGCAACTGTCTTTATCTGGCGAATTCACACCTATTCGCAACAATTCGGAATTTAGTGAATAACTCCCTAAGTGCAAAGTTAGTAACATGTTGTACACTGGGCTGCAAGATAAACTAAAGAATTTTAAGGAAACCTTACACTGACCACTGGTTTCCCTAAGTGGGGTAAAGATATTCTCCCGGACCCCAGGGGGGCCAATTAATTCCTCATTGGTGGTGGGCCAGCTGTCACTAGCTAGACTGGCAGATTTCACTAAGTAATAATAATATTCATAACGTTCCCCAGAAAGACAAACATGATCTCCACATGCAAAAGTGCTGACAAACCTTTCATACAGATGCGCAGCAGCGGATTGCAGTGGTTTTTAAGCATGACTACTGATTAATATGTTCTGCGGCATGACAGATGTTATTAGTATATACCAGGGGCGGCAAACCTTTTTGGCACTGAGTGCCAAAAAGGTGACGTCACTCACCAGTGCCATCCCCCGAAGTGCCGGCGCTGGTGAGTGATGTCATCATGCCTGTGTTGGGGGAGGAGCACACACGCATCGGAGGAGGAGAGCTCCCCCTGAGAGCGAGCGCTCATTCAGTGCAGACCACGGATCCGGCCTGAAAGCTGGCAGATCGGGTCCGCAGCCTGTACTGAAGGCAGGTTTGGGGATGGCTCAAGTGCCAACAGAGAGGGCTCTGTGTGCCCTCTCTGCCATGCCTGCCATAGGTTGGCCATCCCTGGTATATACTCTGCATCAATATACAATACTACCTTCATTTATTTATCATCCCTGTGATTCCCCACCCCTGCCCTCGTTCCTGTTTCGGAGAGTTTCGCACTTGTACGAGTCGGAAGCCTATAGGAACGGGTCTCTCATATATATAAGGAAATCCTGTGCTGGCACCAACCGCAAGGGACGAAAATAAACTCCAAATCATAAGAATCAGGAATTTAACTTCAAAGATAACATATTTACCAGCATGGCGCAGGCATAACTGCCATGCCAATCATAATGGGATTTTATTTTCTTTCTCAGCTGTTACTTGTCCTTTAAAGGGAGGAATTGTACTTGCACCCAGTGGGGGGTAGGGATGGGAGAGTGCTCAGATTTAGGTACAGGGGGGTAATGAGTGACACCAGTAACTGTGACAGACTCATATCTGACAGCAAGTCATTAGGTGAGTGCCCACTTCCTCCTGCTATGCTCATATCAGGAATAGTCAGGCGTGTCTCCACCCACTGGTGCCAAGTTGTGGGCACAGACTGAGCCCTGCCCCTGGCATCCATTGTTCTACCTTCAATCTGAGCTCTGCTTGTGGTACAACAAATGAATGATTTTAAATCAGATAAATAAGAGAGAGAAAGAATTAGTGCAACAAAATCATTACAAATGTATCTTTATATCAGCGCTGTATGAATGAATAAATACAATACAATCTGTATCTGTACCTTGGGGGGTAATCCTGCTCCCGTGGCCCAAATTCACAGCTTCCTCTGATTGGGTAGATCTCTTCCTGGCACAGACAGGGACTGTGGGGTAATTAGCTGCTCATTCTACCTCTGCTGTGTCACAGAGCCTGCCTACCTATTTAACAATAAAGGCGATAAGTGTATTGTCACACATTTACCCGCAACAAAACAATGGGTGACTGACTGTGCACAACTACTATACCTTTTGGTGCAACGATCTTAGGGCAACAGAACACCTATTGAGGCCATAAATGGAAGATAATATTTTTCTAAAAGGATTTTTTTTGTAGCATTACTTTTCCTTTAAAGGCACTTTTTGATATAATGAAAATCAACAAAAACCTTTATAAATATCCCCCGATCGACTAAATCTGAACTCAGATTTTCAGCACATCATTGTGTGGTGTAGTCAGTAGAACAGAAGCAGGATGGGAAGTCATGCAGTGTGATATGAATTCTAGTGAAACGCAGTCACGTCATCCTTACCATATCTCACAAACTGTATACAAGTGAATATTACATCCCTTTCTATGTCTCCCTGTCCCTAGTTCATCCTC
>WMED01023628.1:0-11408 GCA_019650415.1 Pipa parva
TCTCCCCCCATAGTACTCCATACAGGGCAGCAGTTCCCTCCCCCATAGTGCTCCATACAGTGCAGCAGTTCCCTCCCCCATAGTGATCCATACAGGGCAGCAGTTCCCTCCCCCATAATGCTTTATACAGTGCAACAGTTCCCTCTGGTAAAGTACATCATCTCTAGATTTGTTTCAGACTTTCTGATCCTCATCAGTAGGGGGCAGAATAGTGTTCAATGTGCCACATGATTGGCTTTCATTGAACTGCTCATCAAATCAATGTAGTCTTGCTGAGTTGGTAGGAAGAATTAGGGGGTTATTCACTAAAGTCTGAATTGTTGTGTATAGGTGTGAATTCACCAGATAAAGACAGTCGCAATAGGCTGCTACTGTCGCAATCACGACTTTATTATGGGAAAATTGTTGCAATCTTAACTTTAAAAATGGTCATGACCTTACAATGGGGAAATTGTTGCAGATTTGCTATGGGAATTCGCTGTTTGAGAATTCAGCCGACAGTCGAATTCACATCTTAGTGAATAACCCCCCCCTAAAGTGATGCTTCCTGGTAATTATATGCAAAATATCCTCTCCAAAAGGAAGACTGACACCAGTAACATCCCCCCCTTCCCCCTCCATGCCTTTCCTGCACCCCAAGGACCAAAATAATTAATTTAATTGGACCCAGAGAGCAGAAGAGCCCCTTTTGTGCCCAGGCACAACCACCTACAACCACTACAGTCATTGTTGTTAAACCCCGTGCCCTAATACCTTTATAGTTCTACCAGCCTTCATTCCCTGTTCACTAAACCACTCCATCTTTATCTTAATGCACTGCAGTCCTATGACAGCCAGACAGCTATTCAGAATGGATTTGAAACCTGTAAGCAAGTCTGTTAAAAGATTTAGGATCATGCAACTATATCGGGACTCGCCTAGGTGTGTCATCATCACTTTAAACTGGGTCGTAAGCCACTGGCCTTATTGCATTCTACAGAACGCCTGGGAGAGATTTACTGCCGAGAATACAACATCTGCAAAATCTATTTAGACGTTTGCATCCCTGCTCTGGTAATGGAATTTCCATGTCCACCATCGCAATTTAGTTATTTTACTTAAAATGATTGGTAAATATTTTTTTACTTTCAGTGAAGAATAAAACCGGCAGAAGACAGTGCATTGGAATAATTCATCGCATTCTCAAGGGACGACTAATCCCTGTCACACACGGTATCTCTATGTGAAAATAGAATCATTTTTCTCAAGGAAGGTCACACTGTTCTTAGCTGTTGAGTTATTTTAGGAGGAGTTTTGTAACCAGCAAACTTTCACTGTTTATTGCGAAATTAATAACACATTCTTAGAAAAAAAAAATAACACTTTTCAAATGTATAGTACTAAACGAATAAAGGGAAAGCGATCAAAGATTAATTTTCTTGGAAACAGTGGCGTAAGTGGCCTGGTTTGTGCTCTTTCTATATTTGTCTGTCTAATTATCTCTCTATTGATTTATCAGTCTATTTATTGATCCCCCTCTTAAACTACAACCCTGCGTGTGTTGCTCAAAGACCTGTAGGTGACCAGTCACATTAGCCTTTGTTCAGGAACACCAGTTGGCTGTCAGTGACCAGCAGATAATCAACTAAACTTCCTATTCCTTTGTATGTATTAATCAATTGCTTAGAGAGTGCAGCAGATAATCAGTTAAATGGCACATTACTCAGCAGGCAAATTTAGTTTGCTCACCAGCCTGCATGCCAATTGAGTTTGGTATTGCTCAGCGGCACCTGTTAAATTGCTATGAGATCACCAGTTTATCATTACATATTTTGTCAGTAGCCACAGATTATAAGAGCTCAGTAGCAATTCAATTATATTGCAGATTATTTAGTGAGTTATGCTATTTACTCAACACATTATGGCAGTGTTTTTCAACCTTTTCTCTTCAGGGGAACCCTTTGGTGTTGTCAGATTTCTGGCGGAACCCTACAGAAATTTTTTTAGAATGGAAACGGAAATAGTATAACCACATAGTGCGTACGCATTACAATGTAGTGCATGGCACTATGTGGTTATACTATTTGTTAGTAAGTTTGATGAAGCTGATGTCGGTATTGTCTGACAGTGATCAGGACCGTATCCCGGCTAACCTGCACGCAGTATGTACACTACATGCTGCGTGCAGGTAGGCAGGTTAACCGGGATATGGTCCCCATCGCTGACCTCAGTATTGTCAGACAGTGATTGGAATCTGTATGTAGTGTATGTTGCGGAACCCCTGGCTTGTCCTTGAGGAACCCTTGGGTTCCACGGAACCCCTGGCTTGTCCTTGAGGAACCCTTGGGTTCCACGGAACCCCGGTTGAAAATCACTGCATTATGGCATGAGAGTAGCACAATATAGGGAAAGGGGAGGGAGGTTGGAGCAGCACAGTATGGGGAAAGGGAGGGTTGGAGAGCAGGGCCGGCGTCAGCACACGCTATAGTCGGGCAAGTGCCGGGGCCCACAGAGCCTCTGAGGCCCCGCTCCCCGGCACTTGCCTGCTCCAGCACAGGTCACAGGTGCAGCATTCTGTGCTGATGCCTGGCTGCCGTCAGCATACCCCCCCCCCCCGAGATGCGCTTCTGAGTGATGTCACTCGTTTCATCCAGCCGCAGTGGGGTCCCTGTTGCCCAAGGGCCCATAAAAACCTAGAGCCGGCCCTGTTGGGGAGGCACAGCATGGGGAAAGGGAGGGTTGGGGCAGCACTGTATGGAGAAACATATGCTATACCAAAACAAACATTTTGTAGTATAGTAATGTGTTTTAGTTATTTGGTGTTCATTATATTTTCTCCTGTATTCCCTGGCTGCTCCATAATGCCAGCATCTTGCACATGCTCAGTTGAGTCCCTTCTAGAATTCTAAAACTAATCATCCTCTTGCAGTTGGCCAACTTTTCCCTGAGACTGTACAGTGACAAAGTGCTGATTCTAAAGTGTTAAACAGTTACAATTAGACTGGCTAGTGGCCTCTAGGGACTTGACTGTTGCTTTAAAAAAAAATGTTAGAATTTTGGCATAATCAGTGTTTTCAGAATAAAACTAAATTGTCTGTCTGCTCTCCCTGCCTGCTCAGTTGACTTGACCTAGGATGTTGTAAATACTGGAGTCAGGATTTTCATATTATTTTGTACAAGGGGATGAGATAGGACAGGCGCAAAATAGATCTTGGCTGTCACTTGGGACAATATCTTGGCTTCCTTGCGCAAAGAAAGCACTGTACAAAACAGGAAAGAAGATTCAGTGGTTAATGACCAGAAGCTAGGAGATTTAAATGATATTAAACAGTATATCCTTATCTTAAAGAACATTTTTGGCACAGCCATTGCTTGTGTCTGTTGTGTAAAGGTTAGTTAGCCATGTTAATAAGTGACATGAATTATAAATATTATAGGCATTTTACAAAATGCTGTTAATAAGGCATTATTGTAACGCTTCCATTGCAGTTTATCATTAGCTGTGCTGATTAGAATGTCCAGTGTAGCTGATTAGACCGATACAATGTAATGTCCAGTCCGATGTGAGCAAACTGACCGTGCAGGGTCTAAGGGGCTGGAATAAGTGGTATAAAATCGACTTTTTCAAATAGATTTTATAAGAATTATGTATTAATTTATTAATAAAATCATTGAATCAAAGAGCTTACAAATCAAATTTAACATAAGTGTTTATATACAAAAATCTTAATTAACAGGACACTACAGCAATTTTGTACATTTTTATTTTTTTGCCTAAAAAAAATAAATAATGTTAAATACGTCGATCGGCACTGTTAAAGTAAATTAGGAAAAATGATTCCTTGACTCTGTAGAAATGTAATAAAACCATATGTTACTCTTACGTGGGCGAATCTAGAGCTGTGTATTTCTTAAAGTAATTAACATTTGTATACAATTGTGTATGACCGCTCTCATGCAAACACATTCTGAAGAATTCAGGAACAATAATTTACTATTCACCGGTATAGCAGAACTGGAATAATGAATGCCATCCTCTGATTGGTTGCTGTAGGTTACTAGATGTCCATTAACAATTGCCCTAGTTAATGAATTCCTCTGATTGGTTGCTGTAGGTTACTAGATGTCCATTAACAATTGCCACAGTTGATTAATTCCTCTGATTGGTATGATGTTCACAGTCAGAACTGGGTTTAAGAAGTTACAAAGTGGGCAATTGCCTATGGCACCCAATACCTGGGTGGGACCATGCTGTGGACACACTCTGCATATGGGGTCCCACTCTGCCTTACAGCCTACCCCTTTGCAGATATTGGTCTTATTGCTACTACTGGGCAGAGGAAGGATGATTGCCAACTGGACATTTACTGATATTTATTAAAAATGGGGCCAAATTCTTCTGTTTGTAAAAAAAATTGTGAACCTGTTAACTAGACACACTAGATGTTCCCTGCAGTGTTTGTGGGACTTTGCTGCATGGGAAATCCCATAATTCTAAAACACGAACCCCTTTTAAAGGAGACCTAAAGTAAAAAAATAAAAAAGAACCTTTAAAATTCTTAACTTATACAGAGCCGATTGATTACAGTCATAGCATGAGCTGTGCTGTAATTAGCCGGCAGCCAAAGCTTCTTCTCCTTCCCCGTCCTCATACATCATCACGCTCATTGTGGGGAGTGTTCTCATTGGCCCCCGCAATGAACATGATGATGTTTAAGCCATTTTTCACCAGAGGTGAAACAAGGTGGGAGGGGCTTTGTGCTGGCTGGCAGTCAGCCAGCGCTGTGAAGTAAGCATCGGATGCCGGCTAATTACAGCACAGCTAATGCTGTGACTGTAATCAATTGTCACTGTATAAGGTAAGTATTTCAACAGTTATTTTTTATTTTTTTTTGCTTTAGTTCTCCTGTAATACTGCAAACATTTTTATATATTTAAAATTGTTGGTAAAAAGTCTGGGCGTGTTACTGAAAACAAGGGTTGGCAACTGTGAATAGAAACACGAATGATACTTAGAGAGAAGGAATTCACACTTTCACATTGGCATGAGTCAGTAGCTGTCTTGCTGAATAGATTTGTACTGGGCCAGACAAAACAATGAAAGTGTATTAACAGATGTGTTATAGGGTATATAAAACTTGTCTATAAGACTAGGTTCACACTAGCGTATTATGCAGCCAAATAGTAAGATTTGTGAACGCCGACGGAGCGTTCACACTGTCGCTGGTAAGTACAATAGAAAAATATGCCAGAGCATTTTTTTTTCACACTAGCATATTATATGCTGCGCATAATACGCTAATGCGAACCTAACCTAAAGAAAGCCCCATTTACCTATTGTCAAGCAATAAATCAATTAAGAAACTCCTGACTCGCCTCTTAACTCAGCAGGGCTCAATATCCTCCTGCAACTGCTATGTCTCTGTAAACATGTTCCATGTATGGGAAGTGTAGGGTTAAAGCCATGCCCCCTCCTCTCCCTGGCTTCTCTCTCCACAGCCCAAGCACAGGTGGTTGGACAGCTCTTATCTGCGCATGCACAGGGTTATAAACAGGGGGAGCAGGACTGTTTAAAAAAGAGGCAAGTACTACTGATCCCAAAATCACTTTTACATTTTAATATTTAAACTTTCTAAATGTATACTTGTCAGAAATAAATAATGTTTTATCCAATCTTTTCATACCATTTAAAATCACCAAGAAGTTGGACAGATTTGTTAATTAGTGCAGCATTCACATTGGCAACTACTCAAAAGGGAACTGCCAGTACATGGAAATTTACCAAACTTTGTAGAACGCTGTAGATTTTAAATTAAAACTTTTTTTTTTTTTTAACATATAGTCATCATTTATTGAAATGTGTATTCTAATATATTTTGGGATACCACATGGGTTGTGGTATTGCCCCAGCTCAGATCTGGATATAAATATACATTGTAGGGTCTACACTGAGAACATTTTCCTGTTTTTCAGGGAATGAAAGACACATGTAGCTGTGAAACCAGTCACACCACTGAACATTTCCTATATGAACTACATGGGTCTGGATGTGGCCATATTGACATCTGCTCCTGACGCACCCTTTTCCTTAAGACCAACTGTGGTTAGCCTACGCTCCCATTACCCTTCCAGGGAACTAAACTAGAACCAGTTGTGTTTACTCAAGCACTGCTGGATATTACATTGTTCCTTATACATCTAACCCTTTCCTTTCAAGATCCTTGTAGCTGACTACATGCGGTCCTCTGTTTATTCCTTGTTTCATTTTAGTAGTATTAATATTTGTTACTTTTTTTTTTGTTTTGCAGCTTTTATTGTACTAAAATATGCAAGGGGACAGAGAGAAAATGGGTTACTGTTGTTAGCTTTAATTCAAACAGATTTATATCAATAATAAATCTATACCATCCCATCTCAATCTTTCATTTAGGAAGGACTTCATAGCTGTGAAGTCCTTGTGACCCAAGGGTCTATTTATTCACATTGGATTGGACTTTACATTGTTCAATCAGCTGCAGGTGCGCTGAACATTCTAATACGCACAGTATTGATACGCTGTAAAATGAAAGTGTTTCATTAATGCCTTTTAAAATATGCTTTATAAAATATTTGCAATGTGTATAAACAAATTCAGTTACAAACATAGAAAAATTATTGTGAACTTGTATTAATTTCAGAGGGAAATGGTCAATCAGGGTAGGTTAACTGTAGCAGACTTTTACCTTGCACATTTTCTTTCCATCTGCACGTTAATGTGCAAGTCCTGTGCAAATTAAATGACTGACAACTGGGCTACTGTGCATTGTAACTATTGTAGAGCTGGTTAGTGAATGATATTCAGCTAAATAGCACCTAGTGGTGTAATTGCACTGTGATGTAATCTGTTTGGGTTGCGGTTGGCGCATCTTGCAGTTCTATACTAGCCATGTTGTAGAAACCCCATGGGTATGTATAAAAGTGGGTGGGATCTAGTAAAGTAGGTGTGGCAATTTATATCTCTAGCATTGCAGATTAATATTCTCACTTTGCTTGCTTTGTTCTTGCTTACAAAATCTGCTCTACCACCAAATATACAGGCTTCATCTGTAAGCCCCTCTCACTTTGCCCCTTTTTTGGGCATTATACAGTATATCAGTAGTTACCTCTTACATCATGCACATTAATGGAAAATTTAAAGGGACTATAGGTTGGAAATCAGCTCCACCACCTTTCCTGGGTTTGGGAGGTTGGGGGTGTGGCTTAGTAAACTGGTGGTGGGTGGGCTATGCAAATGCAAACAAATTGGATTGCATTGGAGGTGGAATGGGGTGGAGTCTTGGTGGAACAAGGCAGGGTTTGGACAGGATGGGGGTGGAGCTATACAAAAGTTTCCCAGGTCAGATTACTTGAGTTTTCTAATGAGGCCCAATATTTGTTCAGCAAGCCCAAAGCCTCCAGCTGACATGTGGCAAGTTCCCAGCATGCATCTGCAGCTGCTCAATAACATTTAAATTGCCCTCTGTGCAGCAGACTCATTCTGTATGCACCCCTTTCCTTGTTTTCGAGCAGTGGACATTTGTGGTTATTTATCTCTAGTTTACTGTCCGTGGATCTTGATTACGTGGAATTGACATTGTTATTTATCAGTTTTGCTCATTAAAATGCAGGTGTTTTTACCTTTTCCACGGCACGTTACCATATTTGCCCAAGTCCCCTCTTGGTTTAGCTTCCGCTTTTGTTTCCAGAGAGTGTTAATATCGCTGTTTATCACTGATATTTTTTGTTTTTCAGATTTAGCAATAATTTGCTGATAAATCCCCCCTGCTTAATGTATTGCAGATGACAATATGTATAACAAAAAATGTGGAGCTTTGCTTGCTAAACCTTAACCTGGAATAAATCTCTGGCAGCCTGAACTTGCAACTCTGAAGCGATAAGCAATTTCAGACTTGGCTCTGTAATGAACACTTCTTTTTTTACCTGTCCCTTGCCATAACAATTTCAACCTAAGCAAATAGCCATATGTTCCACACTTAAAATGATGAAAAGCATTGCTTTTTGTAAAATACTGCCACAGATCTGGAAAAATACAATTTCTTCCGAAAGCTATAAAAAGCCATGCATTTTATGTATCGCTGTATTTTTAAAACAGTTCTTCCAAATGAGCAAATGGAACGAACTGCAGGAAATCCAGAATATTCCTCCATGTTGGCTATGAAAGATGTATGAAGTCACACAGGTCAATAGAAAATCCTTGTTTTCTGATGTAATATGACAGTGTCATTCTATAACAGGAGAAATGAAGTGCTTACTTCTTTGGCTTAATACATTCAGACTATGGATCAGTTTGGCATTAATGCTAAGAAAAACTGATTTCAGGATTCCGCACAGTCGGTAGTGAAAAAGAGGAGTAAAAATGTCTAGATCAATGTGGACCTTTTACACCTTTGTTAAAGAGGAGCTAAAGCCACGATGACGAACCTATGGTATGTGCGCCAAAGAGGGTTACTTTTCAGGTCGAATTTGTGATCTAACGTGAAGGAGCACTCACTTGCCGTGGAGCTCTCCTTCCTTGATGCAGGTGCCCTCCTCCCCTGACCAGGCACGATGACGTTGCTCATCAGTGCGGCACTTCAGGTCTTGGCACTGGTGAGCGATGTCACCTTTTTTGGCACTCGGTATCGAAAAGGTTCGCCGTCACTGAGCTAAAGTCACAGGGCGTTATTCACTAAAGTTCAAATTGGTGCGTATTCGCCAGATAAAGACAGTCGCAATAGGCGGCTACTGTCGCAGTTACATCTTTATAATGAGAATATTGTCACAGTGGCGACTTTATTATGGGAAAATTGTCACAATCTTAACATTAAAAAATTGTTGCGACTTTACAATGGGGAAATTGTCACGGATTTGCTATGGGAACCCGCTGTTTGCGAATTCGCACCTTAGTGAATAACTCCCACAGTCTGGCTGGCATAGCTAAATGCCATCCAGCCTGTGCGTAGCTAAACCGCCCCTTTAGATAAGTAATCAGCCTTTGTCTTATATCTTCATTAAACAGGTCTGTGCATTAAAAATTAACAGTTTTCAACCACATTTGCCAATGTTTTTTAACACCTAGTAATGGATGATGATGTTTGTAGATGACCAGCTTATATTACTACTTTAACTCTGACCACTAATTAAATGATCGAGCTTGCAAGGTAGTATTTATTTTGGTAAACCCCTGCACAACCTTTCATTATTTAACTAAACAGTATATATAGCCTGGAACTCCATTTCCCAAAATTCAAATTGCCCTACAATTTTCCTTTGATTTGACCTTTTAATTACTTTTGTAGTATTTCCTAGTAACCTTTTCAACTGCAGCCTTAAAATGTATTAAGTATTTAAGATCCTTGAATGGAATCCCAGAAAGCGGGAGCATTTGTTCCATACTACAGTAAGGGTAAGGGTGGATTTAACAGAAGCAGCTTGTTTGTACTGACCATGTGAAAAATATCAATTATCATTATTTTATGCCTGGTGGATGAAAAGCTTCTTTGCTAGATTTATTCCAATAGCATTGTCTTGACCGTGTTCATATGAGAGACTTTTGCAGCCTTCTATTTCTGATAGCATTTTACACTTCTTTCTGTTTATTGAGGGGACACGTTTATTGAAAACAATTTTTTAAACTATTCTAAAACCAATTTTGGAAATCTTAAAAAGAAAAAATTGTGAGGTTGATCATAGATAAGAAGCAATCAATCATAGTTGATTGAGTTGATCACTAAATTGGCAGACCAATTGGTAGTTTTGTTGCTCATCATCAACTGAATAAATAAATTGATGTGTGGGATGAACGATGCTTTGAAAGTGAATATTAAAGTGAAAGTAAAGTTCCATTTAAAAATATCTAGGGCCAGTTGAAACAAACCAGGTGTTTCCATGAGTGAGAGATAAGCAATAGTAGAAGCCGCCCAAGAAGGGCTTAATACACCAGGCGTGTCAATAAGTAAGCTAAGCAAGGGCAGAAGGCACCTAACAAGGGTGGAATAAACCAGGTGTAGGAATGAATGAATGAGTAAAAGCCACCCAACAAGGACTGGATGTACTGGATACATCAGATGGGATAGAAGGCAACCAACAAGGTGGAGTAAACCAGGTGTATCAATGAATGAGCTAAGCAAGGGTAGAAGCCACCAAGCAAGGAGTGATGGTAAAGTAAAATCCTGGGCGCAATAGTCTAGCCATGTGCTTAGGGAACTTAGTAGGGCATCCAATAGAAATGTATTCCAAACTGATAATCTTCTGTTGAGCTGGAATTGATTCTCTATGCATGACATAGGATGTATGTTCTTCATGTGTGGTTATTTTATATGTGGGAAGATTGATGTATGTATAAAAAGGCACATACTGTGTGTTCCCAGTTCATACTGAGTTCATACTAAGAAACATTGAGGTACGGGACTCTCCTGACAATAATGGAAATATGGCACTAATATTAACTAATCTAAAGTAAAACAACTTCTCTGAATGATGCGCTTTAGTTCTCTTTTAAATAAAGAGTCTCACTTATTGTATGGTGATGTCTTTAGGTGACGGAATGTGACAAACTCCAAAACAAGGGATCTGCGGAGGTCTCCAGAGGCGTCTGCAGGAGTCCAACTCTAGGCAGCAGCCTTTTAAAGTATCGGAGTCGTTCCCAAGGTAATTTAAGCATGATCAGTACATGAAAAATGATGATTAATAATACATCTTTCTCAATTGTCGAGAAAAAAAACACTTTCAATTTTGGTATGTTTTAAAGGAGACCTAAAGTAAAAAAATAAAAAAGAACTGTTAAAATACTTGCCTTATACTGAGCCGATTGATTACAGTCATAGCATGAGCTGTGCTGTAATTAACCAGCTCTCGATGCTTCCTCCGACGCTTCCTTCTGGCTGACACAGAAGCCAGCGTGCAGCTGCTTCTTCTCCTTCCTTGGCTTAATACATCATCACATTCATTTCAGGGAGCGTTCTCTTTGGCTCCCGCAATGAATGTGATGATGTTTAAGTCCTAAAACACCCGAGGTGAAACAAGGTGGGAGGAGCTTCGCGCTGGCTGGTAGTCAGCCAGCTCTGTGAAGGAAGCATCGGGTGCTGGCTAATTACAGCACAGCTCATGCTGTAACTGTAATCAATCCGCTCTGTGTAAGGCAGCGGTTCTCAAATAGTGAGGCTCCAAAAAGGGGGGCTTGTTTGACCACGGCAAAATTAGCTCCTCCGTTGCTGGCTGTCTGCTGTGCTGTAAAGCTGAGCTGACAGCCGGCAACGGAGGAGGGTCTCCCCAGCACTGATTAAGCTTCCTGTGAGCGACTGGAAGCTTAATCAGTGCTGGGGAGAGGAATCGTTATAGCGCTATAGCCAGCTGTCTGTGCTGTAGAGCTCAACTCAGCGCTACAGCACAGACAGCCGGCAACAGAGGAG
>WMED01023630.1:0-11407 GCA_019650415.1 Pipa parva
CCTTAACTCTCCGTCTGCCGTGTCACCGTCCCACCTTAACTCTCCGTCTGCCGTGTCACCATCACCATCTCATTGCTTTTCCCACATTGTCCCATATTCTTTTCTTCATCTGTTTCTTTAACTGGCTGGCACTTTGTTATTCTCCTGCAATCTTTCTATCTTTGCTTAACAATATAATTATCTGTGACTTTTTTTTTTCTCTTTCCTCCCATTAAATTATCGGACCTGGTGCACTAGCAGTGGCGGCAAAGTAAAAAAGAAACTGTTATGATTTGTTTTATACTTTAACTAGAAAAGTGTTTTTGCTTCTGTGTTTCCCCTGCCAGTGGCAGTCGGCCATAGTGACTATAGCTTTCCTTGTATTATTAAAGGCCTATCCTTAAACTCCCTGCTGGGTTGCAAGGGGTACCTCCTTAGCAGCCAAGACAAAAACCCACTGAAAACGTGAAACAAAAGCTAAAACACCACTCCTTTTGAAAACTGCTTTCCTACCACCTGTTAAGATTACATTTGGGACAAATATGCCTTATAAGTCTGTAACGCCCACCCTTTGTAAAACCATCTCTGAATCATTCCGGCAGAATCCGAGAAAGTGTCCTACAAGAAATGCAGTTTCCAACGCATTTTACTACCAAGTTATAAAGTGTCTTCCACTAAGTAGTAGTAAATTTTGAAATAACTGTTTTGGCTCAGTCACAATTTTTCCAGTTAGAATAATCCCATGGCATATGGATGCTGTAAACATCACACTTTAGTGATTTTGTGTATTTTTTCCCTTGTAGAAGCCGTGGTTTCATGACCTCCGTGAGGTCTGGAAGGGATTCCCCGTACAAGTAAGTTTTTGTGCATATTTTTATGTTTTTACAAAACGTTGGTCCAGTGGTGACATTTTCTGGTACTTTTTTTAGTTGTCTGATTTATTCAGCTTAGCCTTCATATTTCTTAGTTTTTTTGTGGAAGAGACTAGATTACTGTAGCTTTAAGGGTTGCAGGTCTGTTACCAGATGGTTATAGTTTAGAGTAGGTTACTTTCTAGCATGATGTACCAGGTAACCAAGGTTGCTAGGCCCATTCAATACCCTACTGATGATGTGCAGATAAAATAGTTTCTGTGCGGTGCATTGGGCTTTTCTACCCACTCAGTATAAGGACATCCAGTGGTAAGTGTTCTGCTACAGGTGTCCATTTTCGTTTAGTGAATTTGATTAGTTTAGTTCTGTGTTGGTGTGTTGAACAGTCATTCTGAGCATACAAAATCCAGGTAGAATGGACCAGAATTGCTTCTTTAAAATGGAAGTATCGGGTTGGCCAATCACCTCTACCCACATGAGTAGGGTGATCTTTAGTTGGCGGTAGCAAAAAGATTGATGTCTGCATGTAATTTGCTTCTCCATTCCTGTGGCCAAAATGTATGTGATCGAATTTACCAATCTGGCAAGGCGATTGAATTTAATAACCAGGTTATAAAGTGTATTTGCACTGTGGTTAACCAGTTGGCAGTTATGCTTTCTTCTGTGCTGGACAGAGGTTTTGAGCAAACAACTTCAACCTGTCCAACCTGGAAAATTGTCTTGACCAAGTTGACCTTTCCTTCTATCCTTGGTTCTGTATTGTTTTTTTTTTTCAGATAATCTTGTAGTATCTTGTTCAGTTTAATCGGATTTATTTTGTGTATAATTAAATCAGCCAGTTAAATCAATGTCGGAATGTCATCATGGGAGGGACATTTAGCATGGGTCCGTTTTCTAATACTATAACCATTAAGTGTAATGTTGTGACCTTTCCAAGTTCATTGAAGTGTTTTCCAAGCCAACATTTTGATTATTCACAATTTTTTTCCTAACTTTTAGTCTATGCTGCCTTCCCAGTATTGGTATTACATGATAGAACTGGGTTTCTACTGGTCTCTGCTGTTCAGAGTGGCATTTGATGTCAAGCGCAAGGTAGGTGAATTAGGCCTTCATTATTATTTGATAAAGATGTTGGACCGCTTTGAATGGACCTATTATTTCTCGTAAAAGGATATGAAGACTGAGAGAATATGAGGAGTTGGTAACACAAACTACACTTTATAAAAATTGTACTCTCTACAGAATTTAACATTTGTGACCACATGATACACTCCTCTAAATTCAGTCATTTATTCAAAGAGATCATCGTTGTGTTTTTTTTTTTTGTCTACATAATTCATTCTGTCACCACGAAATTGCCAAAATGAATGTACTCCTGTTGGTTGTCATTGTTGTAACAGAGTGCATTGTCACAAATGTCATTTTCTGCTGATGTAAACGCATTATTCTTGAAAAATTAATTTAAGAATAGAATTAATTTTTCTGAACAAGATCTACCAAAATTCTATAAGAAGGCTTTTGTGGGAGGATGTTTACACTCTGTGGCTCTTTAAATCATACTTTGCAGGAACAATTCTTTCTTTTTTGTGTATTTTTAATTTTGTTGCTCCTACACCTATTTTGAAGTTCTAAAACGCCACCCATTATTTATTATTGTAAGGTGACAGTATTATTTGTTGAAGGGAAACTAAAGCAGTAGGATGGCTGTTATTCTAAAAGACAATATATGCCTAGTTAAACTCCCCCAAATCACTGTTATGGTTTATGGGGCTAGCCCTTAACCCTAAGGGGGTAATTCAGGAAAGATCGAAGTTACCTTCCGATGCTTCTCATCACTTCGCCGAGTCGGGTACGCGTTCCCTGTTCTCCTGCAGGTGGAGATCAGCGAATGCTTTAAAGGTACTTCGGCTCGCCTCCCGACCACTTGAGTCGCCTCGCCGAGCCAAAGTACCTTTAAAGCGTTCGCTGATCTCCGCTTGCAGGAGACCAGGAAGCGCGTACCCAAGAACCATTGGAAGGTAACTTCGATCTTTCCTAAATTACCCCTTTGTTGTGATTTCCCAAGCACTGTTTTTACAGTAAAAGTAGGGACTTGGGTAGCACACATTGCTTCATAAGGGTGTAAAAAGCTCCCGCCAGACAGCCTGATCCTGGAGTTCCGATTTACCTGTTCTACCACCAATTACTGTTTAGTGAGCAGTTGTTTTACATGAAAAGTGTATTATTTGACCCAACTTTGTATAAATATATATATGAAGTCCCCTCGCCTGAATGCTGTTCCCCCATGGCACCACTACAGCATCTGACTGATTACTGCAAAACAATCCACACAAAATTTTAAATATAACCAGTATGCTGTCTTTATTTGTGTTCTCCCATGGCACTTGGCACTGTGAATATGGTTGTTAAGGTGCTTCCAGTAGGATTTCTCCAAAATCAGGTTTTGGAAGATCTGACTGAAGGAGCCTAAATGACCTGCTTTCCTAACCTGGAGTGTTCAGTTTATAGTAATCTTTGTGCCTTTCAGAGCTGGGTATTGGTTGACTGTTTAAAGCTAATTGGTAAGCACTGATCAGCGTTGACATTATAGTGCTGCAGTGGATGATCCCATTGAGATAAAGTGACATTAGTTGTGATGATCACTCTATTGTTTTATACATGTAAAGAGTGTTTTTGTTTGTTTTTTTAACTGCCTTTGTCTGATTAATGCAATGAAGATTACATTTCTTTTCCTAGGACTTTAAAGAGCAGATTATCCATCATGTGGCCACAATTGTCCTCATTAGCTTCTCATGGTGTGCAAACTACATTCGGATAGGCACCTTGATCATGGCTGTCCATGATGCCTCAGACTACCTTCTAGAGGTAAAGTGTTATCATCACTGTGCCAAATTCCACTTCACTTTATATGATTTAAAAGGACTATTGAAACTAACTAATCTAATGTTGGACATTACATTTTGAAACATGTATTACTCCTTGGTTTTTTTATTCCTTCAAAATTGGTTGTGTGGCTTTTGTTTCATTTTCCATGCATTATTGCTGTGCTATATACTCTTTCCTCCTTACTGATCTACATTTAAAGGGACGTTTATTCTACTCAGTGGGAGTCATTCATTAAAGGCCGAATTCACCTTGTATAGTGTCTCCGCGTCTGTTCTCGTCAGTATGATTAGGAAGTCCCAAATTCACTTCTTATTCATGAAGCAGCAGACAGCGACAGACGCCATTGCATGTGTTGTGCGGCGTAGTCAGTCGGACAATAGTAGGATGAGAAGTTATGCAGAGTGAGGTGAATTCCTCCAGTGAAGGGCAGTGACGTCAGTCTCATCATATCCCACTAACTGTATACAAGTGAAAAATACTTATTTTTATGTCGCCATGTGCCTATTTCATGTTTAGTAGTAGACTATTTTTACTTTTGAATGAATAGTCGCCTTACGCAACCCTGGAGCCCTGCCATCAATCCCCTCAATTCGCTACTCTTTTGTGGCGAAGGCAAACAGGTGAATTCGGAGCAGTACGCACTGCAGAATCCGCCTCTTTCGACAGACTCCGTCACGTGCTGAATAACCTAATTACCTGTGCATACATATGCAAAATAATGCAAAGTCCGCGACTGTCGTAACCATCAGAATTGGTTGCTAATTTGTCACGTCGCAGAGATTGTTGAATAAGCGGAGTTGGAGAAGTTGCGAAAGGATGCGAATACCGGCAATTACGCGACTGTTTGGACTTTAATGAATGACTCCCTCAGTTTTAGTTTAATATTAATGGGCTTAATACAACACTTCGGTTTAGAGTATTTTTAATCAGAATAGCTTTTGAATTAAGACCCAGTAAAATGTGATCAGAACTAGCTCCTAGAGATTTCTGTTACGGCAAAAGTATTTGTTTACAGTAGCAATAGGATCAACTTAATCTCCTATACCTTGATTGACAGGGGCAGCCTTGTGTTTATATTCACCACTTGCATAAAATCCACTGGGTCATTCCTTCAACTCCCAGCATCCCCCTAACAGAAGTAGAACAACCATGAACTAATTATAAACAAAGCAGTGCATTGGGCACAATCATTGATTCTAGTTGAAATTTGTCCACCAGGTATTAACTCTTCAATTTCTGTCTTCCACAGTCTGCAAAGATGTTTAACTATGCTGGCTGGCAAGAGACTTGCAATTCTCTCTTCATAATCTTCGCTGTGGTGTTTATAGTCACCAGACTCATTATTTTACCTTTCTGGTAAGTCTTTTCTGTGATGCGCCTATGAAGAAAAACCTGGAATATTTCCATTTAGTAGTTAGCTTCAGAAAGTAGTGTTTAATTTGATTGTAATTTTATGAAGTCCTTTGGAATGCTGGGAAAGGAGAGTAGGGGTTTTTATGCCCCAATTAGAAAAAAAAAAAAAAGCCGTCATTCCCTTCTTAGTATTAGAACTAATCATCTTTCTGTTGCTTAAGAAAATCATATTAATTTGGATTGCTGATAGATATGACAAGAAACGTGGTCACAAGTTTCGAAGACATAATAAATGGGCGAAATTTATTAAAGGCGAAGTGATTGATCGATCTAAATTTCGATCGATCAGTAAAATTTACGAATTTAATCAATTTCGCCGACTGTCTTTCTTCAACTCTGGAGATCACAACCAGCAAACTATATACTAATCAGCGTGTTGCTCTCCTTTAGGATCCTGCACTGTACATGGGTGTACCCAACTTATGTCTATCCTGCATTCTTTGGATACTATTTTTTCAACGTTATGCTCTGGATACTACAGTGTTTGCATATCTTTTGGGCTTACCTCATTCTCCGAATGGCGCACAAGTTCATGACTGGAAAGGTAATTTCTTATGACAAGGTTATATGAGGTCATGTTAAACATGGCTTCAAGGAAATAGGTCTGTGAGCTGACGATGAATTAATATTCGGTTCCCTTTATAGAATATCAATTAAAAAAATTAAATAAAGCGGCTCAAAGCTTTTTCCAAAGTGATCGGATAAATCTACCAAATAAATATCTTATTCACTCATCTCGAGCCTCGCCGAGACTGGGAATCCCTTTAAAGCGTTCGCTGATGTCCGCGTGCAGCACATCAGTGAGCGCATAACAGTCTGTGCGAACAGAGGCGAAGGATCGGAGTTTACGTTCGGACTATGCTGAATTACCCCCTGAATCTTTATAGCACATGCCTTTGTACGGCCATATCTACCCATTTCTTTAGTTTTATAGAGAGAGAGAGAGAGATTTTCTAAAGTTAACCTATGCCGCACCAACCCTTATAACTTAAAGGAACAATCCTGCTGAAAATAAAAAAAGATACATTTATTTATTTATGCTAATTACCAACTTTTATTAAATACAATTTATTATATATATTTTTTTTTTAATGAAAATTCTCTACCTGTAAAGAAGTGCTATACAGCACTTCTGTGTTGCAAACTCAATCTTCAGACACTGCTGGCGACTCTATGGCGTCTGAATCAGGTGATCCCACTCAGGAGCGGATTCCTCTCCACCCCCACATTGGCACTTTCTAGAAGTCACATGATCAATGAGTCCTCCCTGGATGACGTGCATACTCTCCCATGTGACTTACAGGAAGTGCAGATTGCGGGGCTTCACTATGAGCGCGGCTGGAAAGGAATGCACTCCTGAGAGGTATCGGGTGGTTTGGACGCCACAGAGTTGCTGGCAGAGTCTGAAGATGGAGATTGTAACATGGAAGTGCTGTATAGCACTTGTTTACAGTTAAGAATCGTAATTTTTTTTTTTAATTGATAAAAATTGTATTTAATAAAAGTTGGTAATTAGCATAAATGTATTTTTTTAAATTTTCAGCAGGACTGTTCCTTTGACATATTGGGGTAGGTGCGGCATATGTTAACTCTAGAATTACTTATTTTCTAATTTTGCAGAACTTCACTTAAATTCAGAAAATCTATCTCTCTCTATAAAACTTAAATGGGGTTAGATATGTGGTCAATAAGGACACATGACTGTACCAAGGTATGTACTTTTGGCTGGACTGTTCCTTTAATGAAATGTAATATTTACCAGGCACCCCCTGCACGAGAGCGAATTCTTAGCTCAGCTGAAACAGCAGAGAAAGCCTTTATGCCTTTGTAGACGTGAGTTTGTACAGTTTAATTTTCACTGAAAATTTTTTTTTTTTTTTGTCAGCTTGAAAAAGATGAAAGAAGTGACCAAGATGAAACTGACATTCCTGATGAAGAGGAAGAAGAGGAACATAACAAGAATGGAACTCTTTCTAATGGCCATTCCATTCAGAACAACAATCACCATAAAGCAGACTGATCGCGGCTTTGGGAATCACTTGCCGCCTCTTTCTTAGATTTAATTCTTTTGGAAATCTTTCAAAAGCGAGGGAATATGTAAATCAGATCTACACTACAGTAAATGATAGCCGCCGTTGCCAAGCAAAGATGCAACGGATTATTTTTCAAAAAACTGGTTTGATATTTAACCCTGTATCTTCTTCCTTGAGCCCCAGGAAGTGGAAGCTCAATAGCGTTTGTACAATGACCGTTTTTAAATAAGGATTTGAAGATAACTGAACTCATTAATAGCGAATTCAAAGAAATTAAATGGTTTTGGATGATCTATGGTGGTCCCTGAAGCTTTATGACTTGTTGGAGGGCTAAACAAGTGGACACCAAAGAGGTGATGGCTGACTACTTGCCACTTTCTATGCCAGTGATGACTCTTCCACATGCACTAACCTTTATGTTCACCAAATGAATGAACCAATGAGAGTTTTATGACCTGGGAAGATTTAAGATGTTAATTTTTTTACAGAAAGAACATTGAGAATTTTTGATATGTACGTTCTGTGCGGCACGCTTAACGGATTGAGCAAACCTTGAATATGGATCATTTTGTTTGTTTTTTTTGTACCTTCTAAAAACATTTACATCTGATGATACATTTTTTTGCAGGGCTTTTCCATTTCTAATTGGGCTTCTGCTATTTCTGGGAGGTGCTTAGTTCATTGCAGTTTTGAAATTTGGGGAGAGCTTTTTTTACTTCTAATTATCATCTAGACTTTCCCATGCGCTACAGTAGAATATAACCAACTGCTGTTTATTTCGGCTGCAGAATGAAAAGCAGCCGTTTACGAGCCTCACTTCTGAAGTAAGAATCTCCTATAGCACAAACCCTATTTGGTGAAAGAGAATACTTGCTGTTTAAATGCTAATAATACTCATTTCTTAGTAAGGTTCATTACCATTTCTTTTGCCAGTAACCTGATGGTACTGTATAAGGATTATTTTTGTGTGTTCAGTGGGCTAGATGTATAACAGTACTGTTCTCCATCTGTACATACAGTGTAAATACAAATATGGGGAGAAGCCCTTTGCACACTCTCTAAGGTATGTCCTTGTACTTTAATATCTAACGCATCAAAAATAAAATATAGTTTCAGCTTGCATGTACACATAGAGGAAGGTATTAAAAGGGGCAGTCATTTACTGAAATCTAGTAGCTCAAGGCAACCAATTAAGAGGTTGCTGATTAATCTAGCGCTTGTAAGACAAGGATGCTAAATGTTGATTGGTTGCTTTGGGTTACAAGACCTCAGTAAGGGACTGCTTGTTGATAAATTTCCATGAGTATATTTTGCATTGAATGGCTATGTTGCCAGAGGAATTTACTAGCTGATATTTTCCAAATGATGAATCGGATGAGAAGAATACCTTTCCAGCATTCATCTGATATCACAACTGTGCCATGTGTTGCTGCAATTCTGTAGGAGAATGGAAATCTGGGCCATTCAGGTCATTTAATCGCCTTTGCTTTCCCGAGTGTAAGTCGTGGTGAAAAATTCTCATTGTCTCTTCCCTGTGACTTGCTCAGATTACGGTTGTCAAATAACCAACGATACAAACCACTTTGCCTCTGAGACTAAGCGTGTTTTTGACAGATTATAGTTTTTAAATGTATTTTTGTATTAAACACTCTGCCCCTTTTACTTCACAATATCTTTATTTGCACACCAGTATTTTACGGTCTTTTTTTTGGCAGCCTGATAAAGTGTGGGATAAACTGAAATAGTTAGGCAGAGCTTCTTTGATTTACAGGTAACGTGCTACATTTGAGATGGAGCCTCCATGTCCGTTGAAGATACCTTCATAGCAGCTAATTTGCACACAATGTATGGATGCTGCTGCTGTTTTAGTGTAAGGAGCAATGTGAAATGCTACTTGCGCATGTATAAATACAAGTATGCAGAAAAGGAAAGTTGAGTGCTTGGTAAATAGGAGACCATCCTATCTCCTTGAATGGCATAATTTCCCTTTAACAGCAGCTTCTAGTTTTTATATTAGTGTGCCTTTAAGTGTTCACTGTTTGTTTTTATGTGCAATGACTTAATGGGTTGTAACTGGAATTCAGACACATTATGTAGCCAAATAAAACCTATATAAAATACCTTTTGTTTTGTTTAATTGTCATGGACACCTATTTGCCAAGTAAAAGTCTTGCCTCTGTGCAATCCTTACGTACGTGCAACTTGGTAAGAAAACATTCACTGAGAATCATTTAGAATTCAACGTATGATTACATGCCTACATTGGGCAGTAAATCATTCTGAGCCTGCTCAATATATAGGGTTGGTTTAAATAGTCAGGTGTTGGATCATTTAAAGCCTGTAAAAAAAATAAATAAAAGCTTTCTTTTCATGGGTCAGCTAGTTTTTAAGTAAAACTGTTAAAATAACAGTTTTAGGGTTACAGATTTTGCAGAAGTTGCATAGCAATAGAGGGAAAAAAACAAGCACTTGGAGAAGAGGTATTCAGCTAATCCTAGCTCCTCCCTTAGCCAAAGGCAATGCTCACTAACAGAGCATGCTCCCCCCTCATGAAACTAAAATTCGCTGTCTGTTTCTTAAGGAAACTAGCAAGGCATCTCTGGAGAATAGTCTTAAACCAGCTCAGAGTAAAAAGTTGCTTGGTAATCTAAATGCTGCACAGAGGTAAACAGGGAAAGGGTTAGGATGAGCTGATAACCTCTGCTTCAAGTACTGATTTTTTTTTTAATGAAAAATCAATAACGTTAAAGCTGTCATTTTTAACACTTGTATTTAAAATTACATGGCCGACGTACATGCTTTAATGTCTCCATTTTACTTGCAATGTATGCCAGCAGAGGTTGAGCAACTTGTCAACAATTTGTTGTGGAAGAAACTGTAGATCAGAATTACATTCCATTAGGTTTTTCACTGTCCAACATGAGTCTTCTGCAGAGAAATTGGGAAACTTTTTTGACAATTATAGTTTAGTGTTTACATCAGTGAATATGTTGTATTTTTCCAGATGAATTCTGCACGTTTTTAATTGCCCAATTAAGATGAAACCTTTATGTTGTTTGTGGCTCAAAAGATTACTTTGCTTTTATCCAAGTCCACCAAAGACTAGAACCAAAGGACTTCAATGATTAGAGATTTCAGTGCTGCCTTTCCTATGGGCATTGATTTCAGGTGCTCGGTGTTGGACTCCCTTTCCAGTCAAACCATTTGGATAGTATGGTAGGGACTTGAAATGTGATCACTGTTTATTCATACTTTATCTTAAAAATAGGAAGGATAACTAAATGAACATTCACAGACAAAATAAACATAGGAAATTACTTGCTTTTCTCTGTCTATCAGAAAGACACCAACTATTTAGTTTTGCTGTTGGTTTTGTTTGGGAGGTTGACCAAACATTTAATTGGCTTTAAAAACACCATCTGCAGCTAAGTGATAAATCACAAAAAAAAAGAAAAGAAAATGGCTTCTGATTCCATCCAATTAATTATGTATTTTCTACTTACACTTCATCCTGGTCCTTGGTTTGCAAACTAATGGGGCCTCTCCTTCCAACAAGGTTTGGGTAAAACTCGGGAAAGAATATACAACAGAACATTTAAATAGACTTATTCTCTACCTTAATTAGGAATGCTACATGGTGAAAAACTTGGTGTTAGACTGAAAAATATTTTGCTATTAGTTATGGTGCTGCTACTTTCCTACTGCATGTAAACAGAAGTGTTTCGTTTCAGATTATAGTAATCAATGACAAAGCAATGGCACTGCTAATGGTCTGCCTTTTGTGTACACAAGGAAGCAGGTTCTAGCCTGCTGAGTCATCACCTCCTGTCCCCAGAAAATTAAAGACTAAGGGGGGAATTCACCATTGTGCGAAGTAGTACGAACAGTTCGGGCGACTGCGCCAGTCGCGAACACAAGAGAACTTAGCAATATTTTGCATGCTCGTGCACGGGAATGTCTAATTACATTGAAAATCCTACAAATTGATGAGTCTATTATCTATTTTACTTCACGAGGCGCCATAAAGTTCATTCAAAAATAATATCTCTACAAATTAATTTGTTGAGTCAAAATAGTGAACAATTTGGCAAACAATTGGGCAGCGGACGATCGTTAACGCATGCTCAGTATGGTGTAGTCGGGCAGAGAGAGGAGGATGCGAAATCATGAATGAAGGGAGGTGACGTCAGTCTCCCACTATCCCACTCACTATTTAGTGAATTT
>WMED01023632.1:0-11407 GCA_019650415.1 Pipa parva
GAAAAAGTATATTTTCTTGGTAAAACTATACTGTTTTTAAAAACAGTAAAACAACTAAAAAAACTAAAATACATTCTTAATATATTACACAGTTGGATAACCTCAGGGAATATTTACTTTTACAAATGTTTTTTTCTCTCCTGTACTGGCTGATTCAATGAGACAGTGTAACCTGACACCTTATCTTACAGTGATATCTTACTGTGAAAAGTGCACATTTAGTATTAACTGAGCATGTGCGAGATTTGGAGACAGGGGTGGAGAGCTTGCTTGTTAGGGGGCGTTCCTGTAGTGTTTGACTGACATTTCATACCTAACATGGCCCCTTCCATGTTTTCTAATCAGGCTGAGATTGAAGTAAGTGTATTTTCAATATGCAAACGTTTTTTTGGTTCCTAATTACTTGATTTACATTATAATGTCACATACTTTATACAACTGTAATAATCCTGAGCTGACGGTTCCACTTTAAGCTAGATCCTTATTTAAAATGAAGTATAGAGAGGTGAAATGCTGTCTCTAAAGAAAAACTAAAAGTGTGTTAGTCAAGAGGGTAATTTTTCTGGGTTGTTAATATACTTACTGGAGCATGTGTTAAAGGCAATCTTTTCTTCAGTTTCAGTGCTGAAATCCCAGAAAGCACAGAAGCATTATTCTGACCTAATCAATCTTGATTTTTTGAATTTTTTTTGATGGAAAGGTAGCCATACTTTACATTAGTAGCATGGTTACCTTTCCATCGAAAAGTTTGAGAAATCGGGATCAAAAACTCGATCCCGCAATCTCAAAAGAAATATCGCGAGAACAATGCGAGATTTCTCACAGTAAACTCGGAAAGACACTGAGCGGTCTTTCCGAGTTTAATCAATTTCGCCTTGATAGCCTCAAAAATCTGTGAAAGTTTCTTATGCTAATTTGGGCCCAAAGAACATCAGGGTTTCTTTAAAGCATCTAATTGAAAATGGAAGTTTTTTGTGTAATGTCCGAACAAATAGACTCCTTTAGACTAGTGATGTTTCTGTGACGATAAATCGCAGTAGGAAAGTCACCCAAATGTTATTTTGTTTTCTTATAATCCCACCTCCCTGAAATTCTTCACTGATTCTTAGCAGTTGACATGAAGTCATAATTGTGATCTGTATATCTCATGGAGGCTTCCAGTTTAGCTTGCACACATTCATTTGCAGTTATCATGTCCATACAACAATAAAATACTAAGGTCTGATTGCTTCCCCATACATTGCAGTGGCTTCTTTTCAGAATGCCGATAGCAGTGCTTTGAGCAACAAAAGTGCCTTGAAAGGGTTAAAATATTCTGTGTGTATAAAAGATGAAGATACATAGATATAAGGCAGAGAAGATCTTTTCTGCAGCTGTTCTTCTGTATAAACAAGAAAGTGGAGTGTTGATCGTACTGTGTGTGTGGACACCGACTAAGCCAACTTCTCATATGCTGGTGAGAATGCATATTCTGCAATGATAAGCTTCAACATAGCAAAGCAGACCAGCACATTCTCTTTTTTTTTTTCATTTAAATTGAAGGCATCTATAAACCCCAATGAGGGCTTTCTGAAAAAGTAAATTATGATATTGTTTTTATCAGTGCCGCTGTTTTATTGCACTTCATGAAAAACAGCGCTATTTCTACTACTTCAAAACCAAAATGTATTCACAGGACTACATTCAGTTGAATAAATGTGCATATTATTGGTGTAGTGTTTTGGTTCTCCACACGGACTTTAAATGGAAGACGTGTTGTCATATTGTCACTGTATGAATAATGAAATATGTCATTTTCCAAATAATAATAAAAAAAAAAACTGCATAGTTTCCTAAGAGAGACCTCATTCAAGGTTTAGCAGTGAGGGTTTGTCAGAGTTTATGTTAATAGCAAACAGCTCTGATTAAAATAAGCGCAACAGATAAACTTGTGAAGGGTAACTCTGAAAGTAGGCTAATTACATACATTCTCAACATAAATCAAATCTCCTGCCCGGAGAATTACAATATTTAATTACAATGCCTGGTAGAGCAGTTTCTCTTTCTGGGAGCTATAATCCAATCAGTAGTTAAGCTTCTTTGTAATATAATGCGCTTCAATCTCTTTGCTTAATTTATCTCATATCAAATTCAACTGAAAGTAATTTCTGGTTTGAATACCATGTATAGAGTAGTCCTTTACTGCAAGCTCTTCGCTTACAAGATGGCGTACGTGGAATAACACAGACGCTTGCCTTTTCAAATTATGAGTCTTTGTTTTTAACCTCAAAAAAATAAAACGAACACTTACGTTATGATTTGATAGATGCGACAATTATTAAATATACTTTATGATGAGGTTTTGTTTTGGTCATTGAACATTATGGACTATAGACAGCTTGAGTTACTATAGCAACTATACCTGTTAATGGAACTCTTCAAGAGAGCAATCAGTGTTTTAACCAAAGGACACTAATGGTAGATTCTGTCTCTGAACGTTAACTCAAAGTGGATACCTTAATGCAGCATGCTATTGCAGATCTAGTTTGTTTTAACCTTAATGCTCACATAATAATGACATTTATCTGGACATTTGGAGTGGTTGGTGAACTTCACCTGATTACCCTACTCTGCCATCCTTTTCTCCCATGTTTTGCATTATTGAAGCCTGAGTTGTTTCATAATAAGCTACACCATTATAATATGTGTGTGGTATATATATGTACACCAATATGTCTACCTCTGGGGGGTAATTCATGAAGGTCTCATTTCTGCTCCCGATAACATTAGTAACATTACTCTATGATACATGAAAATAAGAGTGCACCGTTGCTTAACTGAATTGAAGCACTGTGGAGTGGAAAGTTGGCTTTAGGGATCAAAGCATTAGTGAACAGGCAGATTGCCAGTAACTCTGATTACTTACAAAGCCAAATGACCAACACCAACAAACAGTTTAAAAAGCAACCACCAGTAGTAAGAAAGTTAAAATGCCATGTATTCACTCTTAAACCCTCAAATTAAAATAACCAACAGCTCTCCATATGTATTAATGTATGTATGTATGTATAATTTTATTTATAAAGCGCCACAAATTTACACAGCGCTGTACAGTTCAGCAATACAAATATAATACAGACTTTGGAAAAGTGCATTACACAATACAAGTATAATATCACAAGGATATTTTACTTTAAGTGGAAGCAGAAAGTTCTGCTCAATCCTTGGTGTAAAATCATTCAAAATTGCACACCATATTGAGTAGTAGAGATCACAGGTGCTCAGGAAAAAGGGTATATCCAAACCCAATTACACAGCATAAATTCATTGAAGTCCTCAGCACACTGTATATAAAATCAATGGTTCTTTATTGGATCAGTTTAAAAGGTCATTGTGCTGAGTTAAAAGCAAGTAAGCCAGCCACTTACGCGTTTTGCACTATGGCGCTTAATCATAGCGCCATAGCACGAAATGCGTAAGTGGCTGGCTTACTTGCTTTTAACTCAGCACAATGACCTTTTAAACTGATCCAATAAAGAACCATTGATTTTATACTATATATGGTGTGCCGGGGACTTCAATGAATTTATTTTACTTTAAGTGTCAGGTTGTGATTGACACAAGAAGTTGGAGGTCCCTGCCCCGTAGAGCTTACAATCTAAATGGGAGGAAGACTTACATACACAGATAGAAGGGTAATAGGAGCTTTAACAATGTGCAGAAACACTGGTCAATAAATACATATACTAAGAATTAATAATATGGCTTTTATAATAGGCTCAGTAGGGTATGGGGGAATATATATTTTGATGTATGGGACCCCACACCCTGTGCATATGAGGACATCATGTCCAACCTGAGAGAGAACTGACTAATATATTTAAATATTTAGAGCGATGGCTACTGAATATGCAAAGTGCATTGTTTTGCAAATTTACTTGCCTACGGGCTACTTTAACTTTTGATTAATCACAGCTCTGAGTCTGAAACAAATGCATGCTTGTAAGAAATTTGCTGCTTATATAGTTTGCCTTGCATTGAGACAGCCACAGACTGATGATCTGGTAAATGGCCCAGCTCTGAGCCCCTCTATAGCTCTGGGCAGCTATGTCCTTTATCCTCATTATATTCAGCCATAGATCTATCATTAATAATATCTAGCCTCTCTATATTTTGTTATTCTTTTCATATTACTTTCAGCCTTTCTTTCCTTCTTTGCATGTGTTTTCTTCTCCCCTTCACTTGCTTAAGGACTTATTATAATCCCAGTGAATGCTTCGTCTGCACACAGAGGAGTGTGACAGCGTTACTTATGCAGCCAGGTCTGTTGCCACCCTGCTTCTCTTCTGCACTAGGCATCCATGCTGTGCATTCAAACGTCTCCTAGATAACAGGAAAACTGCTGAATTAAATCTTCCTCTGTTCAGACACCATGCTGCTAAGTAATACCAGGAATGAAAACAAATGGAACCATGTAAATGCTCTATTAGCTATAAAAAAAATAATATACTCCTTTAACAAAATGTCTTTAACATTTTTAAAATATTGTTTTTGCGATTTTAGTAAACCACTTTTGCAGAGTAGCCCTTTGTAAATGTGGAGGGAAGTCACTAGTGGCCAATATTTTTTTTGCTTTTGTATACTTAACAATCTTGTCACCCAATAGTAAACATTGATTACTATACTGTAAAAATATTATGCCATGATTTTCAGGCGTGATTAAAGGGAATTAAATTAAAATGAACCCTGCTTTAGGAAGTAAGATTGCCACTAGTGAAATAATTAGGAAACCCCTTTCCTTGACCCACACTTTTGTCCTGAATAAGTACTACAAACTTTCCTTGAGGTTTTCTTATGCTGCCTTGCCCATAGGTTGGCACTATAAATGTTGCAGTCTCACTAAAAAAAAAAAAAAAAAAAAAAATCTGCAGTAATAAGACCCAGGATAGTCTTCCCATTGGAAGAAATGTTGGTACAATCTCAATAAAGCAAAGAAGAAATTGATACAAATGTAATAAACTCATGAACTGTTAGCGAAGATGCGATGTTAGCGTATTTGGGTTACTAAAAAAAGTTGAAAACAAAAGGGTTACACAAAGTAATATCACTGAGTTGAAGAGTATTACATTTCAGTAAGTAGTGCTGGGAAGATTTCAATTTTTTACCTTGCAGGGATGCAATTAGGAAACATATTTGTTGCTGCTTTATGACGATAAATAATGAGAATTAACATCATCAGCAGGGGTTGTAATTCTCATTATTTATGAAAACAGAAAGATCTTTTTAACAGAAATATATGTGCTGTAGTCATCAATAAGCTATGAAAAGAAACATGGTTTCCATCAGCGCTTCCTGGCTCCGTTTGTCAATATAGAGGTTAAAACGAGATCTGGGAAAAAGCAGAAAATAGTCATTTAAAATAGAAAATGTTTTTGCATATTCCATTAAGTATCCCCAACCAAAATATATATAATATATCATTATTATTTTGTTCTTTTGATTTTCCTGCTATAACTCACATTATTATTTTATCTAGCTATTATCATCTTCTATAAAATTTTTCACCCAGGGAACAGTTTCATAACATTCCTAGATTGTTGCAACCAGATGACTAAAACACAACAAATTGGGACATTGCAATTTCTTGTAATGTAATCATTATTTGCATACAGTGTGCCCATTAATGACAAATCCATGTCAATACACAATAGCTACTACAATCCCACAATCTATTTATATGAAGAATTGTAAGTATTACAAGGGGGCTTCCTCTTCGTTTAGAAGAAAGAATCAACATAGAAGGGTCTGCATCAACATAGAAGGGTTTTTCTTACTGTAAGAACAGTGAGGTTATGGAACTCTCTGCCTGAAGAAGTTCTCATGGTTAAATCTATTAAGAAGTTCAAAACTGGTTTGGATGATTTCCTTCAGTATAAGAACATTACAAGTTATGGGCACTAGATAACTGAAGGTTGGATCTTGATCCAGGGAATTATTCTGATCCTTCAGTGTAAGAACATTACAAGTTATGGGTAATAATTAACTGAAGGTTTAATCTTGATACAGGGACTTATTCTGATTTCCATATCTTGAGCTAGAAAGGAAATTTGTCCCTAATATGAGGATATTTGGTTCTTGCCTCATGGGTTTTTTGCCTTCCCCTGGATCAACATTGTAGGATAATAGGCTGAACTGGATGGACTTGTGTCTTTTTTTAGCCTTATATACTATGTTACTATGTAACAGACACTTGCATTTGTGCTATTTCATTGGTAAAATGGGTCATTCACAGTAATTTTTATTCAAACTACTTATAGCAAGACAAAGAACAAGCACTTCGCTTGTGATGCTTTGTACTCAGCCAAATGTTAGCTCATCATCTCAGATGTTGTTTTTCCCACTGAGAAGACAAGGACATATAGTTTGGAAACACAAGACCCTCTTAATACAATTGTGCCCCAAGTGAACACGTTACCTTGTAAACAAGTCTACAACTGTTTAATAATCATTTTCTGCCTCCACATAGCAAAGGATTTATGAAATACATTGATCAAGGTATTCAATACTAAAATATGCAATAGTTTAAAAAAATGTAAAATAAATTATGTGAAATTATATGAAATGTAAAATGCTTTCAGGTAATATAAGGTTGAGTTTAAATTGCAGAAAAAGAACATTGATATTAAATGAAAAGAGTTGAGATGGTTAAAAGTTATTGCCTTTTAAACTTACTGTTTACTGATGTCTCCATTTACACACTGAGCATAGACTATTGTGCCTCTGCTGGGTCAGTAATGAAGATGAGAGAAGGAAAAAAGAATCTCTCGGACTGTGTACACCAGGGCTGTGGAGTCTGTACACCAAAGCCCTGACTCCGACTCCACAGCCCTGGTGTACACGCTAGGTGAATCATTAAAAAACAATGGGGCATATGTTATATAACCTATGTTATCGGTGTAATTTCCACTTATTTGGTGAATGCTGATGCTTAACTTTTAATAAATACATCACTAGGTGATATTATATTTTTTTTTCTAAAAACCAATTGATTGCAAATATTTGTCATGTACTAAATCTGTGTGCTTGAGTCTACTGTAAAATACTGTTACCGGTTCTCCAGTGGGCCATCATTATCATTAGCCAATACCAAGAAGTCTATAGATAACATCTGGATTAGCCACCCTTACCTAAGAAGCTGCCTTGGCTCCTTATTGCAGTGCCCTTTGGACCTCCATTGGCAGACCTGGCAGGTTTTATCTGTGTTATTTAGGAGAGAGTTGCTTTATGTGAGAACCTCATTAATACAAATGATCACGGTATTCACCATCTCTTTATTAATATTGCTTGTACAGCTCCCTGCACCTAATACTTAAATATTTTATAATGTGACCATTTGTTGGTGTCTGTGCACTACACACAGGTCCCTGTGACTTGCTTATTCAGATCCCCACTAGACACTGGAAAATCTGTTATAGATAAGACTTCTGCTGTCTACAAAAATATAGTTCCTCCAATCCAACACATGAAACAACCATCAATTAAGCATCTGGTGTACAAAGTGCTTAAGCCATTGAATTATTTCACTGGTGTGACTTATAAGTGGACCTCTTAGAACTGTTCCTTCTTAAAGTATTGGAATGCATAAAAAAATCTCATAGAACCCAAGAAAAAAACCAATGAGAACTACAATTGCTAAGCTATGTACATCTCTGCATTTATAAGGCTACAGTGAGGGCAGTTGGGTAAATGAATGTATATTCTTTTTCTGTCTTCTTGCCATCGGGTATGCAAGTTGAGGAAAAACAATAGTCTTTTATTTAATTTTCTTGCTTACTTTGGTTAGTTGATACTTTAGTCCAAACATATCCAAACAAAGCATCTAGAAAGAAACGTTACTTCAGGCACATTCAGGTTCCTTCTTATAGGAGCTATCTTCCCTAGGAGGTAATTCAGGAAAGTCCGAACTTACCTTGGATGCTTCGATTCACTTCGCAGAGACTGGTACGTGCTCCCTGCTCTGCTGCACGTATGTCATCATGTACACGCATCACGTGATGACGTTTAGGCGAAATGTCAGGCTGTGATGTCAGCATCAGGGGTTTGGGTGACGTCGCCACACAGGAACCCTTATAAAAAGGAACCTTCGAGCGCTTCCGGGCTTCACAGTGGTTCTCGACCCCCGTGAGATGGTTGTGCAACCCCTGCCAGGGTCGCGACCCACAGGTTGAGAACCGCTGCATTATAGGATCCTGTAACCACATGAAGTGTCCCTGTCTTTCTTAACAGCACATTTTAAATTACTTTGCATTAAACAAATGAATTAAAAGGATAACGCTACTGTGCAACAGAATACATCAAATTACTGTTATTAAAGTTTGAAAACAAATTGTAATTAAGCTAAGTGGCTCTATTTTCTAAAGACAACCATAATAATTGCTCTGATTAATACTTTAAATTTAGCAATATGTCAATTTTCCTAAGGAATAACTATTTATTTTGAACTGAATCTGTATGCTGCAGCATGGGTATGTATTGTACATTAGAGATCGGGTAATAAAGATCTAGGGGGTAATTCAGTAAAGTCCAAACTTACCTTGCAATCCTTCGATTCACTTCGCAGAGACTGGTACGCGCTCCCTTCTCTCCTGCACATGGAGATCAGCAAAGGCTGTAAAGGTATTCCAGTCTCGCGAGGTGACTCGAGTGGTCGCGAGGTAAGGCGAAGTACCTTTAAAGCATTCACTGATCTCTGCGTGCAGGAGAGAAGGGAGCGCGTACCAGTCTCTGCGAAGTGAATCGAAGGATTGTTCGGACTTTCCTGAATTACCCCCCCAATCTTCCAATCTTTCTGTGCTGGACTTAGTTAGACTAAGTGGTGATATACTGTATGGTGTTTACCCAGATCTTACTTATCAAGCTACTACCCAACAAATTAAGCTTAAATGTCATAGGTTGCCCTCTATGGTTTTAGGCAGTTTCTAGGAAATTGTTTCTGCAATGAAAGGTGCATTACATTATCTTTGTCAGTTACTAGAGGGAACTAATTTTTATACATGACACCTGTTAGACTTTATTCCTTACATTTTTAAAGCCCTGTTCATGAATAATGAAGATCCCCTGACTGTTAGCAGCTGTTCACTCTATATTTTATCTTTTAAATGATAAAGCTCCACCCTGCAATAGGTTGGTAGATAATAGATGGATTTGTTTTAGGTGCCAACATTGATACTTAGGGGGGAATTCAGCAAGCTCCGAAGTGAGGCGCGTAGTGTTCGCCTCACTTCGGAAAAACTGAAATGCGCATGCTGATGTCCTGCACGCGGACATCAGCATGCGCATTATAGGGATTCCCCTCCCAGCGAGGAGACTCGAGTGCTCTTGCCTGGAAGGGAATCCCTTTAATGCGCTTGCTGATGTCCGCGTGCAGGACATCAGCATGCGCATTTCAGTTGTTCCGAAGTGAGGCGAACACTACGCGCCTCATTTCGGAGCTTGCTGAATTCCCCCCTTAATGTAATGCTTTCACAGTCCTCATGAACAGATGTAATTATGGATTTATCGTAGTTTCTTCAGTTTTAAGGGTGAAATTTAATAAAATCAAAAATATCGATATCGCAATATCGAACAATTTTTACATTGAATGATTTTTTTATCGTTTTTACTGTGATATCAGTAATATCAATATCGAAATTCGATAAAAATCTTTAATCAGTTTATTTCTATGGAAAATCCATAATATCGCTGAAAAAAAATTGATATCACTGATATTGATATTGGCAATATCGGCATAAATCGTTCAATATCGCGATATCGGTAATATCAATATCAGTTAGCGTAAAATGGATATGTTAGTTCACAGATGTAAAAAATGAGTATTGAAGTATTTTGTGATACCTTTTTTATTGGACTAACAGTCTTTTTAAATAAGCAAGGGTTAATTCTCCTTCATCAGGTTGGTTCACTCTCCCTCCTTCATCAGGTTAAAGACAATACTCCAAGACAAGTACTATCTTGAACCTTATGAAGGAGGGAGAGTGAACCTTCCAAAAGCTTGTTTATTTAAAAAGACTGTAGGGGGTAATTTACCAAAGAGTAAACTTACCCTTCTATCGTTTGCTTCAGTACGCATAGCCTCTTATGCGCTCGCTGATGTCCTGCATGCGGACATCAGCGAGCGCATAAGAGGCTATGCGTACTGAAGCGAACTATCGAAGGGTAAGTTCACTCTTTGGTGAATTACCCCGTTAGTCCTATAAAAAAAGGTATCACCAAATACTGCAATACTCATATACATACACAGTATATAGATATGTGAATTTGATGTGTGTCCTATGGTATACTCCAAGGAAGCTTTAAACCTTATTTTGCATCAACTACCAAACATGAACACCTCAAAATAAGGCAAAGAAGTCTAAATAGGAGACAAATGTAACAAGCAGCTGATATTTATAACTTGTGTATTTCAATATCATCTATTTTTAAATATTTAAACCAAATTCAAATACCAGTGTTAAATGTACCTTATTCACTTATACTTGCAATTCTTAATTCAAAATATAACATGTAGTGCTATATTCTAGAAAGACTGCATTATTCTACTAGCTGTAAGGAAAAATGCAATCTGGAAATATATAATTCCTGACAGATTAGCAGATGTGTTTATTGAAATGTGTATTGTATAAATTCTGTTCAGGCACTATATTTTTATGTAGTGGTTTGCAGTAGATGTTACTATATCCAGATGTGCTGAACAGGGCATTAATTAAATGTACCCATTGAAAAATGGAAAGTAATGATAACAATTTCCTTGTCCATTCCTTTTCTAAGCTCAAAAACCATTTTAGTTATTTCATTAAAATTGGATTTTTCGGCAGATCAAGAGTCTGCTGATAAAGGAATCGACCTACTGCAGATTATTTTCAAACCTCTAATCCTGCATAATGAAAAAATATAGTAGGGAGGGTTTCCCTTTACTGGTGGCGAATTCAGCAGAAATGACCGAACTGCTGTTCTTGTCTAATGAGGTTACGCTTACTTGTTGTTTAAAGCTGGCGCTGTGGAAAATCACAGATGATAGCACGATTCCTTATTAGGTGCCTTTATATTTACAAAGAGATAGTGGTTTTGGAAATCTAAAAATAAACAGCGCAAATAATTTTCTGTTGAAAAAAAAAAAATACAACAAATTCTTGCACATGGCCACATACAGTACTGATGATATTTAGACCAGGGGTCTCAAACTCAATTTACCCGGGGGCCGCTGGAAGTAGAATCTTGGTGAGGCTGGGCCGCATCAGGTTTTCCACAAGGAAACAACAGATTAAAAACAATACATGGCCCGGCATGACAATCAGCGGCTTTGTGGGGTAATATGCAGCTCTGCATCTGCTGGGGAAATTAACACCTTTATGGGGAAATACGTGGGTCA
>WMED01023634.1:0-11407 GCA_019650415.1 Pipa parva
GAACATTATTGCTTGTCTGACCAGGCGCAGGGCTAGGTGCCTGCCGCGGACCGGCTGGGAGACACCAACGGCCCGGTCCCAGTCCGCAGACCGGCGGTTGGGGACCTCTGCTTTAGGGAACCAAACAGAATTCTGGTGGTTTAAGGGGTTAAATAATAATTGACCCACAATTTTATGTTTAAAATTTATTAAAATTTAACTGAGCAACATAACTTTTTGGTTTGTAAGATTTATGCATCTGTTAATAAATCCTGCTCTTGTTTGAAGTTTGAAGGCTCTAACTTATTTGCATCTTATCAAACCTGCTAAATCTGCAGGGGGTTGAATACTACTTGTAGGCACTGTAAATGCATCAAGAAACAGTTATATGTGTTGCACACCTAATGTGTGTGTGAGTGCATCCTAGGAGAGACTGTAAGGTTACAGGTTCAACTGAAAAACATTCCTGTTTGCTATATCATGACAATATTATGTCATGGTTAAAGGAGAACTAAACCTCATTAGTAACAGGGGTTATTCTTAAGGGGGTAAATACTTACTGATAGTGGTTTTATGCTCCAGTGCTGCTTTCTGTTCTCTATAGCAAGCTGATCTTTTCTGCTCTGGGCCCCAATGCAGTCTTCTTCCTGTTTTTTGTTGGATTTCTCTGACTTGAGGAAGCGCAAAAGCAGAATTCAGATGTCAAACTGCTTTTGTGCTTGCTCAGTTTGCTGAAATCCAGCAGGAAGCGAAGAGGATCGCAGCAGTACTCAGAGCAGCTTGTTATAGAGAGCAGGAGACAGCGCTGGAGCCTAAAACCTAAAACTGGTGTTTCACCCCCTTGAGAATCAAGGAAAGAATACTGTGCTCCTTGTTTTTTGATGAAGCTGTGTTCACAAAGTCATGCAAAATCCTATCTGGGCACTACTTGATGGACTAGGATCACAGGTTTCTTACACAGTCTGCTATGCGTTCATATGAACAACAGTGCAGCGCTTAGAAACACCCTGTAACAAACAGCAGATCTAGATGTAGCCAGCTAAGAACGCCACGTGTGATATTAGCCTTTAATAGCTAGACAATCACTGCAAATCATTTTAAGTTTACAAAGCAGGACCTTTGACCTGTTTACTTGGAGGTATAAAGTTCCCCAGCGAATGACACAACTGAGTGGCTGGTTTATTAGTTTCACAATAGAAAGGGAGCAGATCTGGGAAGAAAATCAGCATTAGGGGAGTGTGTAATGCAGACTGGGAAAGGCTGAATCTCTCTCTCTCTCTCTGCTTGTGTTTTACAGCTGTGTAAATGAGTATGGAAGATTATGATTTCCTATTCAAGATCGTTCTAATTGGAAATGCCGGCGTTGGGAAGACCTGTCTAGTACGAAGGTTTACTCAGGTAAGGAGCAAATTTGGTAGCGAAGGGACATCATGACCCTTAAAGCTTACATTTTCCGGTAATCCTATATCGCGCGTTTATAAATATTGCTTATATTATGTTTGCAGTCAAAGAGATGCAGTTATTATAAAACCGTCATTTTATTGACCCATTTTCTGCCTCTGAAATGGTCTCCTATGTGAAGAAACGTAACCAGGCTTCACTTCTTAAAATAAATTCCTCTGAAGCTGGGCAGACACAAAATGGAAGTTACAGAGCAAAGCTTTGGGTTTATGGAATGAATTGTGGGAAGGTTTATGCAGATATCACCTATCGTTACTTTTTAAATGAGGCTGAGACATAAAACTACCCTGTGCAGATGGAAACTAAGGGAAATAATATGCAATTGTTTATGAGTTCACACTCTACTTTCTTACTTGTATTTTAGGGTCTCTTCCCGCCAGGGCAAGGTGCTACCATTGGTGTAGATTTTATGATAAAAACTGTGGAAATAAAAGGTGAAAAGATAAAGGTAAGATATATTTGGCATTTTATAAAATGTATAAATGCATTTTTACACAATATTTTTGAGCTGATTACAATTTTTTGAGAAGGGGACCAAGAGCAATTAGCAGGCCTTGTTGTAACCATATTTACAGTAGGTGATATTCTGTGGGCAGATTAGGATAGTACAAACTGTAGTTTATAAAGATATACAGAGGATTTCATCAGCTGGGCAGAGGTCTAGTAACCCATAGCAACCAATCAGCAGTCAGAATTCCAGAATTCTCTAGTATATGGAAGCAAGAATAATAAAAGACAACTGCTGATTGGTTGTTACTAGACCTCTGTAAAGTTTGCCCCAGTTGATATTCCCCCTTTTTTTTTTTGTTATTTAATACTCATCTAGAAATGGAGCAGAAATGAGGTGGTGTTTATGCTGCAGAACAAAGATGTCTATAGTAAGTGCAGAGATAAACAACCGCACACCCAGGGAGCAGTGTCCCCTTGTAGTCTGTTTCAAATTGTTCAGTTTGGGAATCAGACCAGATGCTGTGCCTAGTATTGACATCTTGGGATGGTATATTGATGTCATCATGGGATCATGTGACTGCGTGAGTAACATGGATTGTGAAAACAAAATGGCCGAATGCTGTGCCTTGTTGTTTTTTCAGTTTATGCTAATCTATACCCAAGGCAATGGCGAGCCAAACATTGAAATTGCACAAGCGTATTAGCACTCCGCCAACACATAATGCAATACAAATCTAGACTGAATTTCACAAAGCACCGATTAGGAATAACTGGTGTGTCAATATGCAATGAATTTGAGTTTTTGGTGTTACTGGTTTTATAAATCGATATACAAGGTATTGTCATCCTATTATTTCCCTTAACATAGATAGTAAAATTCTAAGATATAATTGTTGCACACATAGGCCAAAACATGAATCATTCCACAACAATTTTTCAATATTGTTGTTCCCCTGTCGCATAAAAACCAGCACAGGGAGAGGAATACTTCTTGCAATTTTCATTTTTACACGAAGGAGAACAATGACAATATTACAGGTTGACCACTTGGTCATTGGTAATCACCCATTCACTGACAGATTTGCGGACAATTCGTCAGTATGTGTATGGCCAGATTCAATGGAAGTAATTGCACTAAATGACTTAGGCTTTGCTATTAAAATTTACAAGGAATTTCATGTAGGAAAAGGGAAATGTGTGAATTGTCACCATGTCCAGGTAATTCTCCTGGCATTGACTGACCATGTATAAATAGACCTTTTGGAGATCTCGAACCACCTGCCAAAAGATTAAAATAGAATATTCCTTTTTAGAATCCCAGCAATAAGGTTTCCGTATAATTTGTACAGTCCTGGTGACTCGTCAAGTTTCCAACACTGTATGTAAAATAAATACAGTAAAATAGAATTTTGTAGTATATTCAGATATGTCTTACTAGTAGGTCCACTGAGGCCCATACAACTATGTGGTCCCCGGTGGCTTAACTGGCCCTGCCAACCTGTTCGTTTTCATCCATTTTTAATTCAGGAACCTTGCCTACAACACACTTTTCAGTCTGGTTGGTCAATACGATTGAATTGGTTGGTTTTAATTTTATACCCAAGATAGGGTGAAATTTAATAAAATGGAAAATATCGATAATTTCGACGCCATCTTGAATAGCAATTTATACAAAATAAAATTTGTTTACTGCAATATTGAAAATTCGATATCCCAATATCGATTTTTTTCCAATGTTAAATTTTCGATCGAGACTTTTCAATCTGTTTATTTCTATTGAAAATCTGTAATATTGATAGTTTGGGCAGAAAAATTTGATATCGCAATATTGAAAATTCAATTAAAAATTCAATAAAAAAAAATTAGAAAATTTGCAAGGTCGAAAATGGCCTTTTCAACTTCAATAAATTTCACCCATAGAGTCCATGCAAAGGTAGATAGAAAGTTCTAGAGTGTTGGTATGTGCGCTGCCTACCACTATCACTAAAACTGTATGATTGAAATTGGGGCTTACTCTAGATCAGTGATTTTCAACCTTTTTTGAGCCGAGGCACATTTTTTACATTTACAAAATCCTGGGGCACACCACCAACCAAAATGACACTCTGAGAACCTGTGAAGGAATTGGCAGCTCCGCAGGGCAATCTGGGGCTGGGAGAGCAATCAGGAGCTGAGGGCAAAAATCAGGGGCTGGGGGTGTACTGCAGGAGATTGGAGGGGCATATTAGGGACTGAGGAGGGAAATCAGGATTGAGGGGCAATCAGGGGCTTGGAGGGTCAAATCAAGGGCTGAGGGGGGTACATCTGGGGCAAGGGGGAACATCTGGGGCAGGGGAGAGCAAGTCAGGGGCTGGGGGGTATGTTTTTATTGTGTGGGGCCATTGGGGGGGTTATGGGGCGTCAGTGATGGTTGTGTGGGGGGGTCAAGGGGTGATGATGGGGGCTTAAATTTACCCTCTTCCAGCAGAGTACACAGCATGCTTCCTCATTCAGCTGCTGCTGCCATTGCTGATTGAGGAAGTGAGACTGGGACTGCTGATCACATGCACTCCCGGTCTCCTATTGGCCCATGTCACCATCGGGTCACATAAGCCCTCCTCAGACCACGGATGGAGTCAGACAGGACTCCCTCTTTGGTAAGTGCTGAGTTTCCTGCGGCACACTGGTTGAAAAACGCTGTTCTAGATAGCTGAAAGGGTGATATTATCTCTTTCTCATCAACAAGAATCAGTACATTTGGGTCAGTGGCAGACCATTCTTCTCCAGGTGTTGATCTAAGGAAGACTCTCTTATACACCATAAGACTTTGTGGTGGTTTGTGTTGTTTGGGCATGATGGATTGGATTGCAGCTGATCTCTAGAATATGCCTCACTCGCCTTTCATTTTTATTACTGATATTTCATTCATTGAAGACACTGACATACATGGTCAAACTGCAAACAATCACATTATTAAGCGGGGCAGTTAGTTAGTGCTAGTGACTCTCTGTTATGGTGAAATAATCACTTCTGGTTTCTCAAGGTCAGGAGCAAAGATGGCGGTTGATAATGTGGATGTTAACACTTTCTGGCCCCAGCAATCTTTGTTGACTTGTGAAGCTGGTTAATAAGGGGACCTTGATGCAGAGTGGACACCTACAGTCCGGTGCCCGAAATCCCTGATTTGCCCACCCTCTAAAAATGGGCTTAAGGATCAGATTAAAATATTAGCGTTACTGAGGGATGTCTTCAGAGGGATGAAGGTTTTTGGGAAACATGATTTTCTGTTTTGATTAATTAATTTGATTAATCAAATTAAGCAGTAGGTTGACTGCTTAGAATGGTTGTCCTGCATTTTCACTCAACTGTCATTCATGAGTCAGTTGTAAAATACCTTAAGCCTTTTTCAGTTCCCTGAAGTCTTATAAAGGCAATTCATTTACAAAATGTAGAAAATTCTAACTTACCCGTGCCCAAGAAGATTACATTTAATTATCTAGATTTCCAGTAGTAATGGATAGCTTTGTACAACATTAACTTTTATTTACTTTACTTGTTCTTTGTTACGCACGTTCCCATGTCTGTATTATAACTGTATTGTTGGATTGTACAGCGCTGCGTAACCTTGTGGCACTTTTATAAATAAAAATATACATACACACATACATACATACATACATTGTCAAATTCGAATCATTTACACTTACTCTACAAATTCCAGATATGATGATTCTAATCATGGATCTGTATAGAAATAATATACATTTTTGTCTCGTATGCTTCTGGAAAACCAATCTCCCATGGCAAAATTCTGTAGAAAAACAGATTTAGAAAAAGCAAGATTTCTGATATCTATGGGGTTAAAATAGAGTACAGTCTAGTGCAGAAGTGCTATTACCATGGGGGTTTAAAGTGAATGTACTCACTGGATATCCTTTTGTGATAGGCGGTGGATCCCTTTTAGGTGTAATCCAGACTTTTAGTGGCTTCTATGGTCCTTTAGCTGTGCTTCAAACTTAATCAGCTTGCTGTTAGGGTTATAATTCCCCACGATAAAAACTTGCAATAGGTTAATATTGTCAAATTTGTTTTTAATCAAAGATAAAATTGCACTTACATAAATCAAGGTCAAAAATGCATATATACAGGTTACAACAATCCTTCAACGCGTTTCGCCTACTTTCAGGCTTCCTCAGCGAGTTCTGGTTGAATTTTTACTCCATTTTTTTACCTTGATTTATGTAAGTGCAATTTTATCTTTGTGGCATACTGTCATTTAAATTCCTAAAACTGATGCCTGCTTTCGACTGTTTACATTAGGTGTTAAATTATATCATTTTTACATCATTCTAAATATATAAATATGTAACTTTGCTAAAATCCCCAGAAGGCACTTAAACCTTTGTGTTTATTGAGTACAATTATTTTGGTGAAAAGGAAAGATTCGGTGGATTACTCTTTTTTTTTTTTTTTTTTTAATTCTGTGGGGGTTATTCACTAATGTGCGAATTTGACTGTCGAATTCGCAAACGGCAGATTCCCATAGTAAATCCGCTACAATTTCCCCATTGAAAAGTAGCGTCAATTTTTTAATGTTAAGATTGCGACAATTTTCCCATAATAAAGTCGCAACTGCGACAATATCCTCATTATAAAGACGCGACTGCGACAGTAGCAGCCTATTGCAACTGTCTTTATCTGGCCAATTCTCGACTATTCGCAACAATTTGGACTTTAGTGAATAACCCCCTGAATCTCCTATTTAAGTTGAAGACCAGTAGACCCATCCAGAACGATCTGTTTATAGCACCATACAATATCTGAAATCCTGTATTCTTTGTCAGCGCAACTCTTTGATGGCTTCATAGTGACTTTGCTTAGTTCTGTGTGGATCAAGCAATTCTACCTTAGCGTGATTCCGTCTTTGATTAAAGTTGACATCAAACCTTGAAACTACCAGCGAAGTCTATCCGTGTCATATTATTCATTCCGTCTCTCTGATTATAAATTTAAAAGGATTGATTAAAAAAAAAAAACATGAATACTGGAGCTAGTGTTTTTTTTTCTTTAGTAATATATATCTGTATTTTATTTAGTTATCCCAGAAATACAGCTTCCAGCATCCCTTGCCAGCTTATCAATGCCAAACATTTTAGTTCAACAGGAAGTGTTGGGCCACGTGATGAACTTATATGAACTAGTCTGCTGTATAAAACTAACTAATTCAGTTCTACAGGTGAAAAAGCCCATGAGTAACCACCCAACGAATGTGCATTTTATACCAAGCAGTTCTTAGACATTACATTTTATCCATATTTATCCTAAACAGCTACAGATCTGGGACACAGCAGGGCAAGAGAGGTTTCGTTCCATTACCCAGAGTTATTACCGAAGTGCCAACGCATTGATCCTGACCTACGACATAACCTGTGAGGAATCTTTCCGGTGCCTTCCAGAATGGTTAAGGGAGATAGAACAATATGCCAACAATGAGGTCATCACTGTGCTTGTTGGTAAGTGGTCATGTTGAAAATAAAGCCACAGAATGCTTTGTTAGACTTACAAGCTCCTGGGAGTTCAGGGAAACCATTCTATTTATGTCTGCACAGTATAACAGAAATTTAAATGTTTCCATTATTTAATGTTTTTTTTCCTTAATCAGTAGATTCGTGACCCACCAGCGTTTGCTATTCTACTCTATTTTTATAGTCCGCATCCGGCGTTTCTAGGTTTTCCTCTTCTCCTTTAGAAATTTGGTGCAACCTAACTTCTTAGTTGTCTAATGATGTGTCCATATCTATAGTATCTACGACTCTACGCAGATCTGACTTGACAGAAAGCAGTGGAGATCAGGTTTTATTCTTCTGTCATAGTCAGAGCTCCAGCATTTTGTATTTGTCCCGCTACAAACAAGTAATGGACCGGTTCAAAGTAGCCAAGTCTACAGCGTTGGGAAGACAGTGTAGGGAATTCCTCCATTTGTATTTAAACTTTTAAAACTGCTGATTAGCATGAAAGATGCATTTGCCCTCCCCCCTCCAGATATTAAATTCTCAGTATAAACGTAGGCCTGAACTCCTTTAGCAGATCTGACTGCAATACTAGATCTCAGGTGAAACTGCTCGGCTTCCTTTGTCTTCTAAAACTTTGTCTGTTTTCTAAAATATGCCCCCTGTGTGTTAAACTTATTAAGCCTATTAAAATAATGATGTCATACAAAAACAATAAAATGATGTCATGCTGTTTGGAAGGCGGCATCTGTAAAATGTGAAGAATCACTTCTGGCCTTCAGTCTTCTTGTTGGATGCCTCTGCTCTAAAGTATATTTAGAAAAAATTAGTACCGTAGTATTAAATGATAAATTAATGCATATTTTTGTGCTATATGTTTGAGTATAATAATTCGATGACCCGCATGACTATAACATGTTGTTTTGCTCTATCTCATACATAGGGAATAAGATTGACCTGGCAGAAAGAAGAGAGGTCTCACAACAAAGAGCTGAGGAGTTTGCTGGGACTCAAAACATGTATTATCTAGAAACTTCTGCCAAAGAGTCGGACAATGTGGAGAAGCTCTTCCTGGACTTAGCCTGCCGTCTTATCAGTGAGGCACGGCAAAACGCACTGGTGAACAATGTAGACTCCTCGTTGCCGGGAGAAGGAAAAAGCATCACTTATTTAAACTGCTGTAATTTTAATTAATGCCTGTCCTATCGGGAGGAAACCGGTGCACAGAAACATTCTGAAAGAGCTGAGCAACGCTCGCTAAGCTAAAGGACCTTCCTCTGATTCTGACCTTCTGACTCCTATTGTTGGTCAGCTTTTTTAAGCTTATGCATGGAGGACTCAAAGCTTCTCCTCAAGATAGGCATACCAAGGTGGCATCAGGCGTGGAATAACTGACTTTGCTCCAGTTGTCCGCGATGCATTGTGGGTTCCTTTGGCCATATAAAGAGTTAAACCATCCTTTTGTCTTTCTAGTAAAAAAGAAAAATCTCTCAAAGATGTAGTAGGGGGAAAAAAAACCCAGTACCTATTTATCAGAATATGGCAAAGGTTTTAACATATAGTCTTTTAATTGTATAGTATGCCTTTTTGTTTGCGGGATCTATACGCTTTTAAATACAGAAACCTGAGATGGACTGAGATTGAAGAGGAATACATTTTCCCAACGCATTTATTTCTAACAGCACAACACAATTATTAGTATTTTTAGGCTGTTGACGGACGCATTTCTCTCCTGTGTGAAGTTGTCTATTCTTCATCAGAAGCAAAAAAAAAAACAACCACGACTCAAAGAAGAAAACTAGTTCCTTTTATGTTTCTATAAGGCAAGACGAATGATAACGCATGTAAGCAAACTTCAAAACATCTAGGGATTTTGCACTGGCATATTCAGATATGTGCGTACGCTGTTGTGCTCTGTGCACTGAAACTGTCTTACTTTAACTTGTCGGGCCATATATACATACATATATATATATATATATAAATATATTTTTAAACTTGTTATGCATTTGGAACTAAGCCTCTGAAAATAATTTCATTCATTTTAAAAATACACGTGTCTCATCTGGAAGGGCATGCTGTCAGTAACAGATGTTCATGTCACATTTTCAAGCCAGGGTTGATTTAAAATGTTGAATAGTAACAAATACAGTTTCACACCGGTCACCCTTCAGTTTCTGCACGTGTGTCGCCATGCAAGAAAGGGGAGAATTTTTATAGGAAATACTGCATGTAGGAGATTGTACACACATCTGTAACTTAGTCCCTATTACAACTCACCTATACCATGAGATTGATTGTATTAACTGATTTACAAGTGAAACATTCATTTAGTTCCCTTTAAAGGGAATCAGTATGCCTTCTCTTAGTTTCCTGCTAGGCCTCTCCATTTCTGATATAAAAGGGAAAACCGTAGCCTTTGTTCATGTTGGGAAACCCGTCTCCCAAATTGTAAAGCATAAATCAGTCCCCAGAAGAGACCAGTCTCAGAATTGTCAGTTGGAGAAAGTTCTTAAAGGAGAACTATAGTCAGATTACATCTTTACATATGCAGTACTATTCCTTAGTGAGAAGTGTTTCTCCCCAGTAGTTGTTTCATGTGACACAGAATGATTGAGTAGGCAGCACTGATAAACTCCCGCACCAGGAAATGTGTGTGTGATGTGTACTGGCCAGTTTTCCATGAAAAGGTACCCTCCCCCAGACATTTTTGGCCCACTTACTACTTAACGCCTATGCACAAGTTACTTTTCCTATATAATCGCCTGAATTTCAGGAATGTAAACAAAACATGGCTAATGGGGCCAAAAGGTCAGCACACTGCTTAACCAATAGCAGTCAGGCAGCCTTTTCTTCTCGTGTTTAGCAGTTATATCACACACATTTCCTGGTTCAAGAGTTTATCAGGGCTCTATTAAAAATCACACTGCTTCACATGAAACATCTACTGGGGAGAAAAGCTTCTCACTAAGGTATAGTACTGAATATGTAATGATGTAATCTGACTATAGTTCCCCTTTAATGAAAGGGAAAAGAAGGATTATTGGAATGTTGAGTCCTACAATAAGGGGCCCACTGTGTCTTGGACCCTTACTGGGCCCCCATAATGTTGATGAATAATCTGTTTACCATAGTTAGGTGAGTTGGCACTGTTGTTTGTTATAGAGAGGAAGCAGCCATTTTGGCTGCCTTCAATGAGGCATTTTCCATAAAAAACAAAATTAACATAACCAATTGTCAGGACTGGTTTTAGTGGGGTGCAAACTGGGTAATTGCACAGGAATCCAAATACGGAGGCTCCTGCTGCCATGAAATCCATGCTTTTTACCCGCTCTGTCTGGCACGTGCCTGACAAACATACCAGTATATGGGCCCTCACTTATAGTTTTGCCCAGGGTCCCAATCTGTCTAAAACCAACTCGATCAATTGTTTAATGGTATATGTTTAGAGAAATATTGTTTTGCTCACTTCACTCTGTTAGCTCCTCCTCCCTAATCCTAGCTAAATCGGCAGTGCAGAGGCACCAGGAACCTCTCTATGGGTTTCCTTCAATCAGATCCCCCAAATCACTGCCTAGAAAGAATTTAATTATAGGAGCCCAAATCTTAGCATCTTCATGCTACTTGCAGGAAACCAGTGCGAAATGCCCAAGAAATGTTTAGTTCTGAGTCCATCTCTCTCTCCTGCTTCACACTGATCGGCAATTTTTAAAATAAAACAGGACTGAGTGGCTGATTCATCAAAGTGCTAATTCAGTTGTCGAAATGAATTCATGTCAGTTTGGGGTCGCTATGCTCCCATGGTTGGGAATTCACTACTACTTATTCACTAAGTGATGGATTCCCTTACCAAAGAAGTGAATGCCATGGGATGCAGTTTCTTGGGTAGTGCGGTGTTGTCTGTTGAACTGTAGCAGGTGTATAGTGATGTGTAATGACGCTTATTCCACTAGTCAAGTGCATGGACGTCATCTTCACAGTGTCCCACTAACTGTATATAAGTGAATATTACATCCCTTTCTATGTCT